>JAJOOF010001143.1:0-60523 GCA_029582545.1 Solanum lignicaule | reverse complement strand
CGCCTCTCAGAGCGCCAAGGACGCCAAGTTTTCCCTTTCATTCCCTACTTTTTCATACATGTTCCTTGGTAATGTACCTATGTTTTATAGTTGTTTCCAACACTCCAAGGTACGTCTAAACGTCAAGAACTCATCCATAAACATGTGATCATATACCTTGAATAATTCAAGGCGAGTTAGGATCAAAGTCAAGTGAAGTTAGAAGTCAAGTGAAGTTAGAGCCAAGCTTAGAAGTTAAGCAAGTCAAAGCAAGTCTTTAAAGTTTTTCAAGAGTCTTTATTGAACGTTTTAACTTCATTTTAAGGCTCAAGTTCCAAGTTAAGTATAGAGTTCCAAGTTAAGTATAGAGTTCCAAGCTAAGTGTAGAGTTCCAAGTTAAGCATAGAGTTTCAAGTTAAGTAAATAGTATAGAGTTTCGAGTTAAGCCAAGAGTAAGAGTCAAGTTCATTTCTCAAAAGTTATTAGGGAACTAAGTATTCCCAAAGAAGTTTATAAATGTTTTCACATTTAAGATGAGAGGAAACTGAGATTTTCCAAAAGAGTTTTGAGCAGTTTGAGTACTATCTCTTTTAAGAAAAGATGAGTTTTGTGAAAGAGTTTCTAAAACATGATTAGTATGACAAATCGAGTATATCATCAATGTTTAAACAGTATGGTCTCTAGATATACCATCAATGTTTAAGCAGTATGAATATCCCGAGTCATCAATGATCATATTAAAATATGGTTTTGAGATGTTCTTTTTAGAAAGAGTTTTCAAGAGCCTTTGGGCTAAGTTTTGATTAATTATCTCATCTAAAGAAAGATGTGTTTAAAACACTAATGAGCTAAAGTATTTTTGGGAGTAGTCTTGAGCACCGAATTGGGGACACGAGTTCATATTAACTCAACTTTCCATAAGAACCATGTAGCCAAACATGGGATTTGATGGGTCATACTTTTTAGATGATCACGTAAAGTTAAGCTAGTGGATCCACTAAGTTAAAGTTAAAGTAAGGTCCTATATCACGGCAAAGTATAGGATGGTCCTTGGGCAACGTGAGGTAAAACGTTGTATCACTACTTAAGCATGTAGTGGTGGATGTCGGTTAGAGAACTCCCATAGTAGAAAGCATGGTTCCTCGAGGGGTTCTGCTTAGTATGGATGGGGGTATGGGACTTCATTCATGCATTGCACAAGTAGACTTTGAGAGGAAGCATGGTATTTTCATGATATTATAAATATGATTTTTACGTCATGTTTTAAATAGTTTTACAAGCTTTATATATATTGCATGTGTCTCATTGCTTTATATTGAGTTCAGTTATTCATGAGTTGAACAGAGCCAAGGTAAGTTCTCTTTTGTATCCCTTTCAAGCTTAAGTTGTTGTTAGCGGTCCAGCTCGCATACTCGTACATTCCATGTACTGATGCCAGTTGGCCTGCATCTTATTATGATGCAGACGTAGGTACCCAGGATCAGCATCCAGCATGCCGTTGGTCCAGTTGAGCACTCCAGAGTCAGTGGTGAGCCTCTTTGCATTCCGGAGGACTCGGTTATTTTGTTCTCTTAGTTTTGCTTTATTAGGATGTTGTAGGGTCTGTCCCAACATCCATCTCAGTGTTATAGAGGCTTTATAGACAGTCAGTCAGTTAGTTTTGAGTCTCTCATCTATGTATCTATGTAAATATTCTATTTTGAGACTTGAGTTGCCTTTTTGGCCAGATTTTATCAGTTAGGTTGTTTTTATGACCTTTTATTGCATGGAGTTATTCTGTTGAGTTAGGTTTTTGCTGAGTTAAGAAAGCCAGGCCAAGGGTTCGCTTGGGGGCCAACAATGGTCTTCGAGTGCCGGCCACGTTCAGGGTGTAGGCTCAGGGCGTGACAGAGTCGTCTTTATCACGTAGATGTTTAAGAGGACTATAGTTAACTGAGAAGACATGTATTTTTAAACTATGCATGTAAACATAGGATAAGTGATCTATTGTTGGTTTAAGCATTTAAAACTATGCATGTAAACATAGTATAAGGGATGTATTGTTGGTTCATGTGATTCCTCTATGTTACCACAAAGAGGATTTGATATGGACCCCAATACTAGCACATGTAATGTATCATCATCGCCCTAACAAGGTGGTGGGTTGGATTAGTTGATCGGACTAAGATTAAAAGAACAATTGTAAATAAATACCTTGTGTTACTCATGTAAATGTTAAGATCTTCATAATAATAGAGTTGTTTTATTTTCTTCACGTCTTTTTCATGTTGCTCTGGAGTTGTCATTCCCTTTCATGTACCCCTTTGTTCTTTTAGTTATGTTTTACATACGAACAATACTCCATATGTACTCATGTTCCTTTTTCTAGGGGCACTACATTTCATGATGTAGGTTCAAATATTAAGAGTGATAGGACTCCACAGTAAGTTTTCCACACATTCAACTTTTGGTGAACCCTACTTAATCTTTGGGCACAATTTTCCTATTTAGCATTATTAGCTTTTAGGCATAATAGATACTTGTCCCAATAAACATTGTTATTCAAGATATGCTTTAGAGGCCTTGTAGACCAATTGTTCAATGATAAAAATGTTAACACGATTTTGATTTTGGCTGATGTCTTAATGTATTGAAACTAAAAGAAGGTATTTATGAAAGGAACTCTTTCAAAGATTTATATTATGAATTTATCTCATGTTATTTCATGTATGGCTCAAGTATATATCATGTAGATTTGATTCGCTTGGTCAAGTTGAGGCACCTAGTTCCAATTTGCCTAGGCCAAGGTTTGGGTTGTGACAAATATGTTATTAGAGCACTAGGTTCAAATATCCTAGAAAGTCTATGTCTACTTATGGGTGTGTAGAATGACATGCTTATAATTAGGAGCCTACAAGACATTCATAAATGTTACCCTATTTTCGTATGCTTGATCATGCAATAGAGATATGCCTTAAGAATTGCTTCTAATTTGTATGTTACTACGTTTCTTTCAGAAATCCCTGTGAAAAAAAATCAACCCATAAGTCAAATGGACAATACTTATACATAAGTGAACTTCAATGGGTTACCTCAGACTCAAGGAGTTCTAACTATGACTATCATCTGGCAATACACCTTAGACTTCATTTTCACTGCCCATTGAAAGTCTTATGGAAGTCCCTACAATATTTATGCCACCGCCAAGTTCCTTTGATATCGACTTTAACGGATCCATTCAATTGCTCACCTAACTTGTTATTGGGGCAAAACTTTCAAGTATTGTGCTCAAGATGGGTCAGCATGTGTTTAGAATTAAGGAATTGGTTTGTATAAATCCTTAAGTTTTCACGGGGTCTAACCTCGAATAGGATCCTCAAAATTTAATCAATAGGATATAAAGCCTTTTTTGAGTCATTCATGCTAATGAGACACAGAAAGTTAAATTTTTCTCCTATAAGTTGAAGGATGTTGTGATTATGTGGTATGAGTCATGAGAAGATTCGTGAGGAGGGGATACATCTTCCATAATCTAGAAGGAGTTTGTATGAGCCTTTGTTGATCACTTTTTACCCTTACTGATTAGGGATACCAAGGCCGATGAGTTTGTAGTACACGGTGTGAGAGATTATGTCTCAAGTTTGCTTCCCGATTTGCTCCTAGATTAGTTTGTACTATGCAAGCGAGGATGTGTTGAGTTGTGATCATACATGGATCCTATGTGGTGAGCTAGTGATTTACAATATTATTGAACAAAGATATGGATATTTCTAGGTTGATGGATTTTGTACACCAAATGAAAGAGAGTATAAGTTGAAGGTTATATATCCAGTAATGATAAGGTGAATAATAAGAGGGACATATCAATTAACAATAACTAAGGATATTAGGGAGGTAGTGGAAAGTTCTTCTTTAATATAGGGTTATCAAGACCCTTCACCGTATGCGACCAATGCACCATCTATGAGATAATGCGACCCAAATATGATTACAAAGGTCAGACTGGTCATGGATAGAGTTTCAGAGCACTAGGCTTACAGTCACATACAAATATAGGTCACAGTAATTTACAACGTCCTCTATGTAATAAATATGGCAAAGGACATTTAGGGAGAGTGTAACGGCCCAGCTCGATAGTGATATTGTCTACTTTGGGCCTAGGCTCGCACAACTTTAAAATGTGTCACTAGTTAGTAAGGCATGCTTACTTACATACCCAATATCTCTACTATGTTTTGTCGATGTAGAACTTCTTATCTTAAGTTAGAGCGTCACATGGAGTGTCATACGGGTATTGTAACACCCCGTATAATTTAGGCGATATACTCGTAATTTTGGGATATGGCCAAGAGTTCCTAATATCATAAGAATGATATTTTATGAGTTTAATGATCTCATCTTAATATTTGAACTCAAGCAAGTTGCAAAATAAAAGTTGGCAAAAGTTATCGCAAGTTACTTTGATGAATTCTCCAAAATTTGGGTCAAATGTCTCAGAGCTTTTCTCCAATCTATAAAGAGTTAACGGACCAAAAACCTATCAAATCAAAGGCCTATAAGTCTAGTTTTCAACGTATTAAATTGTTAGCCTATGCGACTTTAGAATAGAGATATATTTACATTTCCATGAAATAGTGCATAAAAACTCTTGAATGGGCCCAAGGTCGGTGGAGGTCTTTAAAAATCCTTGCCTTCTTCTTTGGAACTCATTTTTTTGTACCAAACCTAGCAAAAAATATAAAAACATCTAAAAATTCAATGCTTATCTCCATGATCTCCACATAGGAGCTTAACAGAAATTGCTCTACGCTGTGAACTCATCATTTTGGTATAGTTTCTCTATGGATTGTGCGGTATACCTTTATTGGTGTTGTGACATCATGGGTTTTGCTACGTTATGAGGTTTTGAGTAGTTTTACAATCTTGAGATAAAGGTAAGACTCTTCTTTTGTTAATTTTAGCTTCGATAAGCTGCAAATAGTAATTTACAATAATTTTTTTATCAATTATCGGATTGTCATAGTAATTCATATTCTTACTATTGATTAAGATTATCCTTGTTGTAGTGTTGTTGGAGTGGGGGGAAGGTGATTTTCAATGTGAATTCAATGGGACAAGGTATGTTAAGGCTAAATTTTTGGCAAGTTTCTCCGTCATATAGTAATACAACTTGTTCTTTGTCATGACAATACTCATAGCCATAATAGTTCTTAATTGAGATGGATGCTAGAGTTATATATATATATGAGTTTATTTTGTTGGGATTAGTCTTGTTTAGTTGTGCCTCAATTTAAAAGCAACCTAAGAATCTTCTCATATATAAATTGTCATCGCTTAGTTGGCTATTGATGGCTTGTTGCTTCGTCAATGACTTAAGGGCTTTGTAATTAATTGCTTAGAATTTCATGTTGATATTGGCGTCATAACAGTTAGTTTGACATATAAATAATGTGATTGCAACACCTATGAACTACATAACATGCCTACGGGCCTTTGATGTATCTTGACACTTATAAAGCTAAATAATTACGGTTGTTGTTTTTCCTTCAGGTAAATCTTATCATGGTTGCCTATTGAGTTATGGTGATGACCTTCAGGGTCATTTACTTATTTTTTTAGTGACCTTATACTTTGATATGGTATACAAATTATTGTGCATGTCGGTTAGAAAGCCACCTTACTTGTTGATAAGTTAGAAAATTGTTTGATGCCTACAATGGTTATCTCGTCAACTGTTAGTATTTTGTACTAAGCAATTGAGCCATATACATATTAATTTCCCTTTACTTTTTTCCTAGAAAGGGCTATGAATAATGTAAGTTCTCTATGAGGTTGACCTTATCTTATAAGAGCTGCAAAATATCTAGAAAGTTTATGTTAAAAGTTGCAGAGCTATATTGAATTCTACTCACTTATGGATTTCATTTATGCCTTAGTTGACATTACTGACCCTCACTAGAGCCTTGCGTGCATGAGGGGTGGTTATAGATGCACTAAAGGCTCATGTACAATTTATAGGAGCCCAAAAGGTTGTGATACAACTATGGAAGCCCAAAATGGCTTAAGATGTAGCTATAAGGGCATTTTGTGATCAAGATATAGTAAGTCAAAGAAAGGATATGGTTAGTTGTCATAACCATGTTATTCATAGCCTTATTTGATTATGTTAGTTGTTGTGGTTGATACCTACATTCCCCATTAGAATATATATTCTTTTATTAGTGCATTCATATTTGGGTAAGGCATAATGATTATTTTATGAGCTACTTATATACATATTGCTCTTCTTCAACCTATTGAATTGTTGTTATTTCCCTTGGGTCTATTGTGGTTTGCTGCAGGAATGTGATTTCTGCTTATGGTGATATATTGATGCCTAAGAGGGCTATGTACTGTCTACGATGCTATATTAAAGCCTTAGAGGGATCTATGCTACTTACAAGGTAATATTGATGCCTAAGAGGAGTATGTGCTGCATACGGGATTATTAGAAGGCATTGATTGCCTTCGGGGTTATGTGTAGAGTGTTTGAGGGGATATTGAGGTTTAATGACTCCCTACGGGGTTAGGGGACTATCAATAGGGGTATATAGACTGAATTGGCATCTTTGGACTTATAAGGGGTCGAAGTAGATGGTCATGTTTTCCATTTGTACTTGTTGAGCATATGGGGACTTGGTTAGATTGTTGTTTGATTATTTTGGTATGTTAGATTCAGGAGAATTTCAATACGCTCATCTTATTCTTGACTTGCTTGTATGATTATTTTTAGTATATTATGATACTTGCTCAATTATTCTATTGTCTTTCATACTCTGTACAATTATTATTTCATACTGATGCCCAATTGCTTGGGGGCACTGCACTCTTGCTTGCAAGTTCTGATTGACTGGTATACAGGTCTCCTTAGTAAGGGTAACTGAGTTACACCAAATTGGTTATCCCCACTTCTTCGGGAATTGCCAGATCTAAAGTTTTGGTAGTATTTTGTCATGTTCAGTTGATGGGTAGCTCAAGGCCTTGCCCCGACCAAGTATATTATTCTTAGAGGCTTGTAGACTTTAAGTTGTATAGATGTGTGTTGTCAGCTGCGCTGACCTTGTTGTTTTGACCATTTAGACAATGGCCAATTGACCTTATATGTGTTCAATTTATATATTTTTAGATATCATGGTGGCCTCAAAAACCCACACAGGATGTAGTTTTTGTTCTATATGAATTGTTATGATCCGCTGAGTTGATTGCAGGTTTTGTTGACAAAGGCATTGTCGACCGAGTGTGTTTTTTAAGCCAAGATATATATGTTTGTTTTCTTGATTTTATGGTTGGTATTACGTTGGTGGTGTAGTTTTTCACTAAGGCCCGACTCAGATTCAAGTGTGTCACCAGGTGCTAGTTGCATTCCTAAGTCAGGGTATGACTATGAATGTATGTTATGGACATGGTCTTTGAGTCCATTATCAAAGAGACTTTCTATCTAGATAGGGTAGTGTTGGTAACGTGGCTCACTCTACTAATTCAATAACTCCTTATGTCTCTCAAGCTCTAGCTGGATGAGACATAGTTATAAGTGGAAGGTTAGGGACATATGGAGGTCAAAACTATTTATATGCATTAGTTAGCCGTCAGGATTCAAAGGCATCTCTAGATGTCATCACAAGTATATTGATAATTTTCAGTCTTGATACTTATACTTTTATAGATCTCATATCTATTTTATCGTATGTGACCAATTTTATTGATAAGAAATTTAGGGTATACCGGAATAACTACATGAAGTATTTTCTCTATCTACCTAGTCAGCCAGTTAGTCATTTATGAATTATGGGTTTATAGGGGTTATAAGGTTACTATGTGTCATCCATACACTACAACTAATTTGATTAAATTAGAAATGGTCAACTTCGATGTTATAAGGGTATGAATTGGTTGTTGTTGTACAATGCTATTGTTAGAAAAAAGTTGTGAAGTTCCAATTTCCAAATGAATTGTCCTATAATGGAATGGTGATGTTGTAGTACCTATGGGTAGATTTATTTCTTATTTTAAGAAAGGAGACTGATACCAAAGGGTGTATTTACCAATTAATCCAAGTTAGGGATGCATATGCTAAGGCCTCGATTCTTCAATCCGTTCCAGTTGTGCATGAATATTTGGAAGTGTTGCTACACAAACTTCCCATAGTTCCTCCTAACAAAGAGATTGAATTTGGAATCAATGCACTTCCAGGAACCAAGATAGATTCTTCCATATAGAATGGCTCCAAGAAAGTTGAAGGACCTCCTTTATAAATGAGATATTAGGCCAACAATCTTCCCTTAGGACACCTTGGTCTTATTTTTCTGAAATAAATATTGGTCACTGAGGATGTGTATTGATTACGGTCGGTGATTATCATCGATTGAACAAAGTTACAATTAAGAATAATTATCCACTTTCTAGATTGATGATTTATTCCACCAATTTTAAATAGACAAGTGAGTTGTTCAAAGATTGATCTAAAATCAGGATATCATTAATTGAAGGTCAAGGAGAGTGATATTCCAAAGATAACTTTTAAGACATGTTATGGGCACTTTGAATTTATTATGATGTCATTCAGGTTGACAAATGCCCAAAATATTGGAACTTAAGAATAGAGTTTTTAAGCCTTATATTGATATGTTTGTGATTGTATTCATCGATGACATATTAGCTCACTTGTAGAGTGATGACTAATATACAAATCATCTTAGATTAGTGTTGCAAACGCTTTAGGATCACAATTTTTTTTCTATATTTTCCAAGTGTGAATGTTAGATGTGGTTTCCAGTGGAAAATATCAAAGTAGAATTCTAGAAAATTGAGGTCGTAAAGAATTTGCCAAGGCTAATAGAGATTCAGAATTTCTTGGATTTGTCTCGATATTATATGATATTTGTAGATGATTTTTCCTCTATTGCTTCCCCATTGACCAAACTGACTTAGAAAAAGACCAAGTTCCAATGGTTGGATGGGTGTGAGAAAAGTTTCCAAAAGTTAAAAAACTCAATTGATGTTGGCTCTTTTTCTCCTACCACTTGGAATCCATAGGTTCATTGTATATTGTGATGTTTTGGGAATTAGTTTTGGGTGTGGTCTGATACAATATGGGAATGTAGCAGCTTACACTTCTAGGCAATTCAATAATCATGAGAAGAACTATCGAATTCACTATTTAGAGTTAGCTATGTAGTGCTTTCACTGAAGATTTGGCACCATTATCTGTATGAAGTTCATGTTGATATCTTCACTAATCATAAAAGCCTTTAGCACATTTTTAAGTAAAGAGATTTGAACCTTAACCAGAGGAGATGAATTGAGCTGCTTAAGGATTATGATGTTGACATTGTCTATCGTCCAGGGAAGGCAAATATGATAGTTGATGCTTATATACGTCTCTACATGGGAAATTTATCTCATATGAAAGGAGTCAAAAAGGAAATGGCAAAAGATATCCATCGATTAGAAAGCCGGTTGCTATCACGATAGGTATAATTTCTTTACTTTTTGTGATGGGTGGCTAAAACCCCAAGTCTAATGGTGTAATTATGAGGTAGGGTGTTGATTTAATGTAGAGGGTATTGTGTTTTGCTCTATTTATTATTGTTCATTCATGGATATAGGCTAATTAGCATGAGGTAACTTATGGGTTAAGGTTGAAAACTTAGAGGGTGTTTGGATTGGCTTAAAAGTTGGTCAAACCTACTTTGAAGTCAGTTTTTGACTTCTAAAAGAGTTTGGCAAATATAAAAAATAACTTGAAATAAGTTAGGAAGTGTTGGCAAGGTAAAAAATGACTTAAAATAAGTTTTAAATGACTTCAAATAAGTTAAAAACCAAAAGTAGGTCTCCCCGTACTTTTTATTTTTTGACTTAAAAGTCATTTCAGTTTGACTTTTTATTATTGACTTAAAAGCTACTTTTTAAGCCAATCCAAACGGGCTCTTAATCCTATTTTTTTTATCTCTGATTGATGCTCAAAAGAGATGATTAGAGTGGGTTACTAGTTTAATTTTTATAGTTGGCTTGAAAGAGGGATTATGATTCAGATCTATTTGCTCCACATCTGCTTGAAAGAGAGATATCTTAAGGTAGTGAGTTAGTTTGTTATTCACATAGATGAGATTGAAAAGAGATTCTATGAACTGATGCTATGAGATTGAAATAAGATTAGTGTCATTAAAGATGACCCAGCCTATAAAAAGACACAATTACCCTTATGTGACCTCAAATTTCAATCTTCGAACCCCTAGATTATTTGTTAATTACTTGAATTTCCGAAGTTTAGTTTAATTATGACGGTTGATACTATAAACTCTTTTATTAAATTTCGTTGAATCGTCCACCTATTTGTCTTAACCTACTACAATAAACAAGTCCACATTCTTAATTTTTTTAGTTGAATTCTTATCATTATACCATTCCTCATGGGATTTGACCCCGACACTTAGTTGAGTATCTTTATTGACAACGACCGCTTACTCTTTGAATTTATTTTTGAGAGTAGTTCGAGCATTATAAAAAATGGTGCCGCTACCGAGGAATGGTGGCTAAGAATTCAATTAGCAAAATTAGTTTGTAAACTTATTGAAATGTAGTAGATTATTGATTGGTATTTTTGTGTTGTTTATTTTACAGGTCAAAATATGAGTGATAATGGTAGTGACAACGATAGTCACTATAGGCAAAACGATAATATGAGTGACGCAAATGACATGCACATGAATGTCAATGCACCAATGGAGCTATCCGTTTACCGCCCACAACAGAGAGGGCGATATTACATGTAACCTAAACAATACTACATCTGCTCTAAAAAAGAGGAATGTTCGGAGGATTGGCTCATGAGGACCCTCATGAATACCTTCAAAAATTTTATGGATATATGTTGACCGTTCGTCTTTAAGAATATCTCACAAGAGCCGATTCGTTTGAGATTATTTCCTTTTTCTTTAACGGGGGAAGCCACAAGATGGTTGGCTGAGTTATCGAATAATTTTATCACTTCTTGGGAGGAATTGACTGATGCTTTCTTAGAGAGATTTTTTCCTCCCTAAAAAATGGTTAAGCTTAGGGACAACATATAGATCTTCAAAAGAGTGGGAGGTGAACCTTTTCACGAGACATGGTTGTGGTTTCGGAAATTACTTCTACAATGTCTAATACATAGTGTTCCAAACAATTTGTTTTTGCAATACTTTTATCATAGCCTTGATTCAATCAACAAGGGATTGACTCATCAACTTATCCAAGGTGGGCTGATGTGCTAATCGTCTGATGTGGCAATATTGTTGCTAGATGATATGACAAGAGTGAGAGCATGACATACTAGAGAGAATTAAGTATCGTCTCAACAATAAGGAACAAGCAGGGAGCAAATGGAAAAGGATCATGAGCATGATGAAAATATGACTAAAATGATTACTCAACTTGACTTTCTATGCAAACATATCATGGGAGGTAGAGTGAAAAAGGTAAATACAGTTGGAACAAGCAGTGGGCAGTGCTAGGAGGATGCCAAGTTTGAGGCATTGTACAACGAAGAAGTAAACTGCTTGAAAACTTAATTGGGGGGGGGGGGGTTCTCATCCTAACTACCCAAAACACGGTGGGAATCAAGATTGGAACAAGGATCGAGAAAATGATAGCAGAGATAGAGGTGGCAATTGTAGAGATAGGGAAGCTGAAAAAGATAGGTACAACCGACCTAATGATCGCCCAAAACCAAAGGAACAAGCTAGACCGGAAGGAAATCGAACCAAGGAAATGCTAACAAGGATCTTCAACAAGGTTGAACAGTCCGACAAGGTGTTGAAGGATTTGAAAAATGACTTCTACACCTTGACTCAAATGGTTGCTTCTCATTCAATGTCAATCGAGGAGTTAGAAACTCAAATGTTTCAAATATCCACCCATCTCAATCCAAGGCAAAAGGGAACATTACTTAGTGACACCATCCCAAATCCCAAAAATGAGTGTTGATGAAGTGAGAATTGTGTCGTGCCACGATGTTAAATAAGACGCTTCTTGGGAGGCAATCCAAGTTTATTTTATTGTTTTTAATAAGGTGTGTTGTGAGTGCAAGTGAAAAAGAAATCGAATTATTGAGAAAGGAAACTTTGGTGATGCCAAAACCATGTCGGTGATGCGCTAAAACCATTGTGTAGACATCTTTATATTTGCCTTCTATGTTGAGAGTTTAGAAAAAGGGTACTGTCAACTTTGGCGAATATGAATCTAGTCGGCGATCTACCTAAGTGTAGTAAGCAAACTCCATTGAGTCCACCAAATTGATCTTCGGGTTTTTTACTCGTTCAGGACTTATCGACGGGCTTAAGCTCCTTTGGCGATTCGCCAAATGCGTTTGATGATGTTAGTTGCAATCTGTCAAGTGAGCCTGAGTTAAATAGGTAAAGAGTCTTTCAAGTTCTAAAATAAAATCTTTCATCTTTTTGAACTCATTTTCTTCCTAAACTCCCTATAGGCCCATACCTTTGTTTGGTGCTTGTGTGCCTCTATAGTGTGATTTCACTTGGTTGGAGTGTATTGGACTATTAGATTCTCAATCCAAGATCCTTCTTACTCAATTTTGTGCCTAGCTATTATCTCAGAGGTTGGTTTTCAGGGTATACATTGTTATTTCTGCTAAAACTTGATGCTTATGATGTGGGCTTAGGAATATCATTGATATCTTGTTGGTTGATTTGTGTGGGTAATGATATATGCATCGTATTTGTCACGCCCCAAACTCGAGGGGCGCAACTGGCTCCTAATGCCAAAACTCAAGCCCGAGCCGACCCTGCTGAACCATTTGCTACTAGCGCATGGCAGCCACACACAATCAATAAAACAAATAAGTATATCTCGGCTTAAAACTAACCCCTCGGCCGGCAAGGCCCCTGTCAACTGATTCATAAAAGAAATAGCTACTCCAGGAGATCATATAAATAAATAGCCAACTAGCATAGAAGTCCTGATTGGGCCGTCGAGGCCACCATCATATCTATACCAAAACTAAAACCAGGTATATCTCAATACAATACATCAAACAGCTCACAAGCTTCAGCAAACCAACAACATAGGCCAGTATGGCCATAACGTAGTTATACACCCACACACTAGTCTGCAAGCCTCAAAGAGTAGTAAAGATTGGCGGGACAGTGCCCCAGCCTACCCATAAAAATATACACAACAAAAGCTAACAAACCTCCAAACTCTGGCAGCTCCGGAGGAAAAGGGCTAGCCAACCAGATAGAAGTCAATCCTGCTACTGAGGAGGTCTACTTGGTCATCTGTCAGGACCTGCATGCATGAATGCAGCTCCCCCAGGCAATGGGGCGTCAATACAAAATAATGTACAGAGTATGAAAGGCTATAGACTAAATGAGCAAGAATCATAATATACCAAAAGCAATCAGGTAAGGAAATCAAATTTAGATAGGCATGCCAACCCACTACTGAATCTAATAAAATACAATAATGATCAAACATCAACCTAACCAATCCCCCATAAGCCCGGTAGGTACAAATAACATACCACCTACTTAGTCCCCCATAAGCCCAAAAGGTGTCAAGTTAATCTACATAACCTTATAGGTAGTCCCTTGTCTTTGTAAGAAGTCACATAGCCCTTTTTGGAAACGATATAGCCCCATAGGCAGCGCATAGCCCTCTTAGGCAACATCATAGCTCTGTGGGCTGCATGTAGCCTTCTTTTGCATCACATATCCCTGTAGGCAATACATAGCCTTCTTTGGCATCAAAATAGCCCTGTAGGTAACACATAACACTCTTTGGCATCAGTATAGCCCCGTGGGCAACACATAGCCCTCTTTGGCAATAACATTGTCCTATTAGACAACATCATAGGCCCCATAGGCAGTTCATAGCTCAACAACTAACCACAATAGCCCCAAGGGTGACAACAAACAATTAAATAGGCTGAAGGCGAGCAATTTAGCTATAAACAATATATATGAGTAATGTCCAAGTCGTTCCTAACTTAGGGTTGTTCTGAACAGATTATGAGTCCCTAAAATGAAGGCTTATAACCACTCAATCAGCCAACCACTCATAATTACATCTACAACATAACTAATATTAACTACTCTATTATATCACTCCCAAACTCTAAGGAAACATGCCGAACGAAGGGAGTAGCCTTAACATACCTTTTTCTTTATAATTTATGCTGAAAACACCTCTGTCCACACCACTACACACTAAAGAGAAAGGTAAAATCAATCAGTAATTAAGGATAAAAATTACTACGACAATTCAACAATCGATATGGATTCCTATCATAAAATACAATCCAAGACCTAAGGTATCCGTAAACTGATAAAAGGTGATTCCTACCTTTCTTTAAATGACCAAAACACTTGAATACAATCACTCCACTGAAAAAAACCCTGCTGCCATAACCTCCACGGAGCTACACCGTGAAAATTATACCAAAATGACGTGCTCGCGACGTAGGGAAATTTTTGATAAAAGGCCAAGAAGAGATCATGAACACACAAGGATGATTTGAGGAGTATTTCTCTGATTTTCGTGGGTTTCTCACGATTTGGAATGAAGAAAAATGAAGAAGATGCTATCTTATAAGCTTCCACCGACTTAGGGGACCCACCTCACGTGCCTGCTTGTGCAGTCTCGCAAAAACGCGAATATCTCTCTATTCTGAAGTCTTATGAACAAACCGTTTGATGCGTTGGAAACTAGACTCGTAGACCTTCAATTTAATAGGTCGTGGGACCCATAAATCGTTATAGATTGGGAGAAAACTTCCGACACATTTGACCCAAATTTCAGAGAAATCTTTAAAAAGAAACTTACGATAACTTTCGCCCACTTTTATTTTGCGACTTACCTTACTTAAAAACTTGAGATACAACCCTTGAACACTTAAAACATGACATACCACATCATTTTTAATTTATTACTCACCCTCTTTGTCTTTCCACGAATGTACGAATTAATTTAGACGTTTAGAAAAGTTGGGGTGTTACAATATTGAACTGTGCTAATAAGTTAAGATAGTTGATTTTGTACTTGAAATTGTTAAAATTGATTGTAAAGGTGTATATATGAAATTGAATCATTAAATTTACTAGGTCTTGCTTGAATTAAGTATGGGTGAAGTCTGATTAGCCAGTGTTGCCCCGAAGACTTGTATTTTCCCAATGATAGATAGAGTGGCAACTTTCTTAAGGGAAAATTGTCAATTTGGCCAGTACTTTGTGAAATCTGGGGAAGTATGAGTACTCATGGGTAGTAAAGCATGTGGGTAGACTGTAGAACTACTTGGGTATTGGGTATTGGGTATTGTTACGTATTGATGTTGACATTGTGAAAAATAAGCCTTAAGCTGAAAGTTACTTGTCTGGTGGGCTTGTCTTAACTCTCCAAGGTGATTAGGCAAATCACCGAGTAAGTCCGAGACCGCTTTTGTGCTTGAATATGTGATGAGAGTACTATCTCATTCGGTGGCTTGTCTTAACTCGGCGAAACCCACTTGGCGTATCGCCAAGTGGGAGTGGACATTGCCATTTGTTCTTGTTCCTTTTAATTTTGCATTGTCACTTTTGGCGGACTTGTCTTAGTCCATCAAATCTAACTCGATAGATCACCGAATTGGAGATGACTCTGCCTTTCATACCTGAGTTAAATTAAATTATGGTCTGTCAACTTCGGGGAGCTCACATAAGCTCGCCTAACATGTTAGGAGATTTTCTTTCCCAGTAGGTGAGCCTTAGAACCCTTTTTGGATTATGGTGGCTTGCAGGAAATGGCCAGATCTAAAGGCAAGAGAGTTGTTACTTCTGACACAGAGTCTGAGAGAGAGTCTCCTCCTTCTCTCCCTCCAAACAAAAAGAAGGGGGATCTCCATTAATGAGTCATCTAAGGCTTCCCAACAACAAGCCACTATGCGCTCTTCTAAGTGTGTGAGTGAGAAACCAAAGAAAAGGGTAGCTAAGAAGAGGACTCATATCATGTCTAAATTGGCACCAAACCCTGTTTCCAATGTGAATACGTCTAGATTTATCTATATCAGCGCTCCCAAGGCCTTAAGTAGGCTCAAAGCAGCTGGAGAACGCATAATTCTTGAGAAAAGATGACTCTCCATTAATGGGTTCTGAGTAACTACCCGACTATCTGGGAAACAATCCAATTCCATGGTTTAATAGGTTCAGAAGACCTCGACCTCCCTATGTCCCAGCCTGGGTACAAGAATTCTTTGTGGTCTATGAAAGTCCTTACCCAAGAAGAGAAAGAGAATTGTTTGGAAGCCACTAGAGGAAGCGGAAGTTCGTGGCGTAATAGTACTATGTAGTGCAGGTAAAATCAAGTCAATTTTGGGTACAAAAGGCACAAGAGATGATCATTACAGGCTCAAGTTGAAACAGGGCCTCGATGCACTCAAGGAGTGGCTGGAACCCCTCATCTCTGATATCTCTCCTCTATGGATGGTTGATTGAGCGATGATAGAAAAGAAGGATACAAACATCCCTTTGAGGTATTGGTTCGGCTTTATCAATAACAATCTTATGTCATCCTAGAATGAGTCCATTCTCTGGTCTTCGAAGGTTGTATTGGTCGATAATATTATGAATCAATCAAACATTAATGTCGGTGTTATTATTGTTAAAGAGATGATTGTGCATGCTCGTTGAGAGCAAACTTCTCTCCCATTCCCAGTCCTGATCACACAGTCGTGTGCGGATGCTAGAGTTCCTTTATGGGAGAGGACAAATGTGAGGATTACCCCTACTTCCTCTAGTGACATTCAAAGGATTGAGACATATTAATTAAGGGACAATGCAGTGAAGAGGAAGCCGCCACCACTGGACACTACCCTTGTGGTTGACTCCAGTGGCCTTGAGGCTGATGTTGCTCAATCTGATCCTTCTGTAGAGCCATCATGTACACTTCTGCCCTCTTCTGTGCCATCTACTTCCATAGTTGTTGCATCTCATTCATGTTTCTCGACCCCCTTGACCCAGGCCATGATATACCAAATGAGAAACCTTGTCCGGTCTGCAGATGTGAGAGCGGCTAGGGTAGAAAGTGAGATGCCAAAGTCAATTGATAGGGCCATTGAGGATGAATTGTTTCATATTAGAGGTATGATGAAAGGCTAGATAACCTCACAACTAGGATGGAGGCTAGGGAGAAGATTGAGGGTAGTTCAGCTGAGTTGAATACTATGAGGACTGACATTACCTCTCTTTGGGTTGATGTGGACCAACTAAGTTCCATCGACATTTCTATTATATAGGGTGAGGTTCTGTTGCCCGATGTGCTCGAGTCTATTCCTACCTCCTAGCCGAGAGTTGAGGTTCCTAGTAGTGTAGTTGAGTAGCCTAGTATGGGAGGTGATATTGTTGATAATGTTGTTGATAGGGATTGAGTTGAGGATGAGGCTGGTACTGAGATAGCTGATGAGACAGATGGGGAGGAGTTCTTGTGGGAGGATAAGCGACAGTCAGTTGAGAATTTGATGGAGCTGCAACATTTAGAGGAGATGATAGTGATGGCGATGATAGAGAGATCTCGTGTGGAGACCTCCTCAGTCAATACTATTGGGGTGTCTTCAGATCTCACTATTCCTCTTATAGATGTGCAGGGCACTAATGTCTCAGTTGATGCTATTGTGCTACTTCATGTTCCTATCTTGCCGGGCACTAATACCCAAGGTGATGTTATTTCCTATGAAACTCAAAATTAGAGCACTCCACGGGCATAACCTGTCAGGTAGATTTTTATATCACTCTTCTTTGTACCTACTTTATATCGCATTGAGGACACTATTGATTTTTTTTGTGGAGTGAGGGCACTTGTGCCAACATTCCCCTTTTTTATTGTGTTTTGTTATTTTTTCAGTTTTAGTTTGGGATATTTGTAGTATTTTGATATTATGGTTTTTATTATAATGATTGATGGTTTAACTCATTTTGTCTCTCTTTATTCATTTGCCCCATGAATTTGGAAGTTTTTGAAATGCTTGAATTTTCATTGTTAATGTTCGAGGATCGATTGTGTTCAATATCGATATCTTGAATGGCACTTATGATGATAAATGTGACTTGTGCTAATGATTGCAAGAATAAATAGGTGTAGCTGCACTTTTGAGTGTTCATTTTGAGTCTTTTGTTGACTAGCTACGTTTTCATGTGAGCCTTGCAATGAATATCGCACCTAAGCTTTTGATCTTGTAGGGCAGTACTAAATGACTGTGTTTGAACTGCCTTGTGTAGAGAGGTGTTACTTGAAAATCATATTTGTTGAATCCTATAATTTGCCTTGTTGGTCCAATTGTCTAGCTTTGGTGAATGCAAAAAATGATCTTGGGCACAAATTTTGAGAGGAAACCCAAAGGTTCTTACCATTTTGTGACTTCCTTGTAAGGGTGCGCAACCATTTTGGCACCATTTGAGCCTAAACCATTTGTTGACAACCATGTTGAAACCTCTTAATCTAAATTGTCCCTAACTTCTCACCCATAAATCCTTTTCTAAGCATCAGTTTTTTTGAATAGCCAGCTTAGGCCAAAAACCTAAGTTGGGGATGTGGAAAAGAAGGAGGAAAGAAAGCTAAGTGGAAGGTAAAGAAAGATAAAGTGAGACTCAATCTTGAAGGGTGTTACAAAAAGAAAGAACCCCTCCTTATTGAAAAACGACAAAGTTGAGCAAAAAATTGAAAATTGAAAAGAAAAAGAAGGTTTGAGGAAAAAAAAGAGGTATCTAATAAATTGAATTAAAAATTGAAATTTGAGTCTCCAAGTGAGAAGATTGGAAAGAACTATTTGGAACATTTCCTTGAGACCAAGAACTATACTCTTCCGCTCTGATCATTCATAGGTCAGTGTGCTAATGCATTGGTTAAAAGATTGAACTAGTCATAAAGACCAATTATTACCTTTGGCGAAGTTTACTTATAATAATAGCTACCAGTCAAACATTAATGTGGCTTTATATTTGCATAATAAGTAGTGTTGTACCCTTATTGGTTGGTTTTATCTTAGTGAAGTTCATCAATGAGGTTCAAATATGATAAAATATGCTTTGAAAAATGTTTAGTTGATTCAAAAGCGGCTTCAGCCAGTCCAAAGCAGTAAAAAAAGATGTATGAATCGGAAGGTTGAAAATATAAAATCTATAAGGGGTGAGAAAGTGTTCTTGAGAATTTCCCAATTAAGGGTGTGATGCCTTTTAGGGGAAGAGGCAAATTAAGTTTAAGGTTCATGGGCCTGTTTGATATTTGGGTGCAGATTGGAGAAGTAAATTATAAATTTTCCCTGCCACCGGGCATGACAATGGTTCATTTAGTTTTATATATCTATGTTGTAATGTACATTGAAATAAGTTTCATGTATTGCAATTAAATTTTGTGTAATTGGATGAGAACATGACTTGTGAGAAAGAGGTGACGACTGTTTTTGAAAAATATGTTGGAAACTGATGTCACGCCCCGAAGCTACCCCTAGGACGCGGACACGGGACCTAGGATCACGAGTGACCCTAAGCTAACCCTGCTGGCATATCATAAGCATACTAAAAGATTATTGAATCAATAAATACTATGCGGAAACTAATCAAATACCCATACTAAATCTGAACATATAAATTCTGAGAGTTTAACAACAACTGAAAAGTCAAAGTCAAATACTAAAGCTGAAACTAACTATGTCTGAAATAAAGCCTCTACTGACTAGAAATGCTGGGACATGCCCCAGCTAGATCTAGCAACTACTAAAAACTAAAGATTAAAAGTAAAGGAAGATAATCATGTCAATCTTCCTCGAAGAATAAGGACTCACTACTGATGCTGTTGAACCGAAGATTGGGAACCGATCTATGCATGATCTAGAAGCTGAGAACCTGAACCTACATCGCGAGAAGATGTAGCGCAGAGTATGTGTCAGTACTTGAAAGGTACTGAGCATGTAGGATAGAATAAAGCTGAACAATAACATAACTGAACCAAAACATATATCTGAGCAATGATAAGAGATAAACATGATACTAAATTGAGAATACTGAATATGAAGTAACTGAATGCAATGACCAAGTTTATAACATGCTGAGACTGAATACTAAACTGTGACTGATAATGTGGTCAATGCAATAGAATCTGACTGAAATGTGGGAGCTACTAATAACCGACATAAAACCACATGAGCTAAATATGGAGTCCGATGCATACGCCCCATCGAGAGGACCCAATATACCCTGCCAGAGTATAGAGGCATGACTGGCGTGATCACTAAAATGATGCCCACAGAGGGGACTTACAACCTACGGGGAATGTAGTTCTAGGACTTGAGGGTGACTGACCCTAGTCCACTCAGTAATAAGCTACTCCCAATTGATTATGTAATTAACAATTTATGACTGAATTTCTGAAATGCTGGATAGCTCAAAATACTGACATGCAAACTGAGAATGCAACATTAATATACTGATAATGAAACATTCGAAAACTGAGGCATGTATATATATAACTGAAATAACTGACCTAGCATGTGTAATTCATAAACTAGAAGAACTACATAACTAGGGTTCTAAATTTATGAAAGAATCTACACGAAACAATACTAAATTCATGACAATCTGATTTGGATCATTCTAACAGCTAAAACCCAACAATTTTTAACATTCAAGAAACCCTAGGTCTAGATAATATTAAGGGAATCAAGATTCTGACTGAAATCTAGGGAGCTAATGGGTGAAAGGAACCCACCAGTGAAATCTCACATACCTGGTGACGAATTCCACGGAGAAGTCTTTCAATTTCAGGGATAAAACTAATAAAAATCTGCTGCGTTCTTAGACTAGGGCTTGGTCGACTCTTTCTCCTTCTTTTCGTTCAACTTGATGATTTTTTGGAGAATGAGTTGACTAGGGTAAGTTCTAATTAAGTTGCTAGGCTAAAACTGACCAAAACTAAGTAGTTTAGGGGTCCAACGCATAGGGGAAATACCAAACGACCCCTGACTTAAAAGTTGTCGGGGTCACTGACGGACCAGACCAACGGACCGTAGATGGACTGGCGGTTTGTTCTGGTCGGCCGTCATTCGCGACTGGGAGTTGAAATTTGAAGGTCTAACCTACGGCCCTGGACCAGGGACCGTGGTCTGACCTATGGTCCGTAGGTCCTGGCGTAGGTTTGGACTTAGACAAATTTTATGTGTTTTTTCTGGGGAGGGGTGCATGTGGCCATCCACGGACCACTAGCACAGGCCGTGGGCCACCCTACGTTTCGTGGGTGGCAACCGTGGATTGCACCTGCAACTTCTGGAAATATGCAATCTTGTTTGTCTAGGATACGGGGTGTTACAACTGAGGTCAAAGGAAATAGCTTGAAAGTGCTTTGGAAATATCACTCAATAAAGAAAGTTTCTTGGGAGAATGAGTCAAGAGTGCGTCGATGGTATCCACAACTATTTTACAACCCAAATACAATTATAAACCAGCTTGAGCATGAACATTACTCTAAGTGGTAGGTAATATAACAATCTAACATTAAATTTTAAGTTTTAATACTCTGTTTCACGATTTGAGACTTTGAACAGGTAAAAATAGTCATTTGGGACTTGTTCAAGGGATTTAGATAGGGCCCCGAGGGGTTCATGTGAGTTTTAGAATGAGAAATCCATATTTGAACATAACAATTTTTTTTGGTGTTGCAGTAGTACTTTGAATTGTGGAGCAATGTCTCGCGGTTGCTAAAGATAAGGAGTATTAATCATTGTCGTTACATGAGGGCTGTCACGATCATACAATGTCCTGCTAAATTTCTCTCTGTGTTCATGGGAGACCCTATCATAGTTGTGAAGAAGGATTTTGTCATGTAAAAAATAGAAGTTTTGAGATTTTATTTCATTCCAATTTTTTTGGGGGATTTTGAGGCTAGTTCGGTGCAATTTTTGGAGATAAGATCATCAACTAATGTGGGTAAGTCTCTTAAGCTTGGATTTACTTATATGTTATGATTATCTATAAATTTAAGTCTTTAATCATTATTTTGAAGTTTAAGAGGATTCACCCTAGGTTCCAGAATGTGTATTTGAGGTCTATTTGATGTCATATTGAGAATATAAGTATACATTTAGACTCACAAGGTTATGAATATTAACCCAATTTTGAAACCAATTTTAATTTTAATCCGGAGCTCAAGTTTGATTTTTGTTGACTTTGACCAAAATCACATATTAAATTATGAGAATCGATTCCTTAACTTCGTATAATATAATGGAATATTATTTTGGCTATACTTGAGCCATTTGAATGTGTTTGGGCATGGGAAGGCGATCAAGAAAGGTTGAAAGCTTACTTTAATCTAGGTAAATTAAGACTTTGACTACAATAAGAGAAATTTTCAACTTATGTATTGTATGTCACTTGTAATGTGTGGGGACTATACATGGCATGAAAAACATATATACGATTATCAGGTTTAAATGGGAGATTACTTGAAATATTAGATTTGAGCTTTTATTCTTATATATGTGTTTATATGAGTTGATGTAATGACCCGACTCTTAATTTTGAGTTTAAAATATCATTTTAGGGGTTGAGGTTGGAACCATGATGTTTTGGGTGGGTTTTGAAACAAGAACACACAAAATAGACAGTGTTGAGAGGTTCAATTAAATGAGAATTAGATGTTTGATAAAGTTTTATATGCAAATAGTGGAAATACAAACATATGAGATAAGGTTTAAAAGAAAGAAATGAATATTTTTTTATTAATGCGTTTTGTAAGGTTAATTGTAGAAGGCCCTATCAGAAATAAGCATATCAAGTGTTTGCAATTGTTTTATAGTTTTGAAATAATTTTGGGCATGTTCGTGGATGAATGTATATTAAGTTATGGATAATGTAATGACTCGAATCTTAGTTTTGAGTTTTGATCCCCTGTTTTAGTATACGAGATTTTGTACAAGTTTAAATAATTATATGAGACTTGTTTTGTGGGATCCTGGTGAATTTTGAAACAAGATAACACAAAATGGACAATGCAAGCATGCTTTGATGCATAATAATGCTTTATGATCGCAAAACATTGGACCACGATAGCATAGAGAAAGAAATTTAGGCATTGCATTTGCGAGGAACTAGTCACATTCGCAAAAGAGGCTCAGTCGATTGCCCTTCACGGTCATAAGGCCTCCTATAGTGATTGCGTTGGGCAAGTATAGAGGTTGAAACTTCAAAAATTATTTCATTCTGATATATTTTTGGTGGTTTGAGATTGTCTTGATGAAACTTTTGAAAGGATATCACTATTAAAGTTGGGGTACGCCTTCTAAACTCAAATTTGGTTATCTACTATGATTATCCATGTAGTTTAAGCCTTCAACCTATGATTTTGAAGTGTAAAATTAAATTATTTTGCCCTAGATTTAGCTCTCATATGATCTTATTGCTTATGAGATTAAGTCAAGACATACTAGTAGCAACTATAGGCTATAGCAAAGAGTAATGATGAAACAATTCTTTGATTTGAGAGCATGCTTCCTATATTAAATAAAAATAACAACAATGGACTTACCAAATGAAAAAGGAAACATCTATATGGTATTGGCATAATGTTTTTACTCTATTGCAACACGGAATTATGTATCTTACTAGAAAACTCATGTACTAATCAAATGTGACATCACTCAAGTTAATAATAGAGTAGTGAGATTTATTAGCATGTAAAACTATGACAATTTTATATATCATTTTCATAAATCCCATATTAACTTTCATATTGTGATTTTGATACAACTATACTACACTCATTCATTAACAATTATATGATGATAATCATCTTAAAAGCAAATGGGATTTGTCAAGAAAGTATACACATTTGATCTATGCTTAAAACTAGAAAGAGTAGAAATACTTTTTTGGTGTGTTCATCCTCAATGACATTTGAACCAATGATTCGACGGTCAAATCTAGTTGGATTTTTGTGATTTTTGATTCTACGGAATCCTCTGTTTGTCTACTATCAAATTGTAGAAAAAAAATTGAGTTTAATCCAAAGAATTTCCCTAAAATGAGCAAATACCACAAAACACTCCAAGAAAATCATTGAAATGACCCCTTGCTATTCCAAACGAATTATCTCCCAGATTACTCATTCAAATAATCCAAATAAACACTCTAAATATAAGCTTACGAAATTTCCTACACGATGAAAAAATTCTCACTCAAATCCATCAAGTATATCTCAAGTTATGTCCAGATCAATTGAGCATAGAAGCACACCTCCAACAAGTTGAACATTGCATTCCATATTTTATCCCAATCCTTGTCTTGGTCGCCTACTAGTCAATACCGTTGATAAAAGTTACATCTAACGGCCTATATTTAAAATTTCCGAAAGCTATGAATCCGCGTCAAATGGCTCTCGACCAATCAGATTTCAGCTTATGGATATGACTCTTTTTCCTCTCACTATTTAAGCCTTCTCATTTTCCCTGGTTTATTCACATCAAAGAGAGAAATCTCAGTAGAATCCACACCAGCAGATCCAATTCTCTTGCCCATTTGTGCCTCCTTTCTTCCTAAACCCTAACCCTAGTTCTCTCCCTATTTGGGAATTTCATTTCTTCGCTTAGAAATGGCCACTGAAGAACCAGTCATCGCTAACGAGGTTGTTGAAGAGCAAGCCGCTCCTGAACCTGTCAAGTATGAGGCAAATCCTCCGGCTAAGTCTGGGAAAGCAAAGAAAGAGACCAAGGCGAAGAAGCCTGCTGCACCGAGGAAGAAAAGTGCTCCTCCGGCTCATCCTCCTTACTTTGAGGTAATTGAAAATTGAACTTTCAGTTTTGTTAATTGTACTTGATGATAAGATTCTTTTGTGCTTTGTGAATGTGTATTGAAGTTGATTTTGGATTGTATCGTGCAGATGATTAAGGATGCGATTGTGACATTGAAGGAGAGAACTGGATCCAGCCAGTACGCTATTACCAAGTTCATTGAGGAAAAGCAGAAGAATCTTCCATCCAATTTCAAAAAATCATTGCTTATCCAATTGAAGAAGTTTGTTGCTTCTGAGAAGCTGGTGAAAGTGAAGAACTCTTACAAGCTTCCATCGGGTTCTAAGCCTGCTGCTGCTGCTGCCCCGGCGAAGAAGAAGCCTGCTGCGGCAAAGTCAAAGCCCGCTGCTAAGCCCAAGTCCAAGCCTGCTGCGAAACCTAAAGCCGCCGTCAAGCCAAAGGCAAAGCCAGCTGCAAAGGCGAAGCCTGCTGCCAAGGCAAAGCCTGCTGCCAAGGCAAAGCCCGATGCCAAGGCAAAACCTGCTGCCAAGGCGAAGCCCAATGCTAAGGCGAAGCCCAAGGCGGCGGCTGTTGCCAAGCCCAAAGCTGCTGTTAAACCCAAGGCTGCTCCTGCGAAAACCAAGGCTGCGGTCAAGCCAAATCCGAAGGCTAAGACGACGCCAGCTAAGGTTGCAAAGACAGCTACCAGAACGACTCCAAGTCGGAAAGCTGCACCAAAGGCAACACCTGCCAAAAAGGAGCCGGCTAAGAAGGCACCTGCGAAGAACGTGAAGTCGCCGGTGAAGAAGGCTACCCCAAAGAGGGGAAGGAAGTAGAAGCATAGGAATAGAGGATTTGTGTGTAGGGATAGTCCTGTAAATTCCCTGTATCTTGGGTTGATTTGGGTTTTTTTGCCCATGGGAAGCTATAGAAATCTGGTTTATTTTCTCATTTCTTAGCCTTGTTCTACAGTGTTTAGATTTTTTTTACTTTTTAATTCCGTTTAGGGATTTCGAACAGTTCTGCGCTGTACTGATATATCATTCTGCTTATGAGGAATTAGAGTTTATGATGCCCTTATCTTATAAATGTTCATTTCTATTTGGCCAATTTTGTTCTGTTTCTCATATCATATGAATTGCAGTATGATATTTAGGTTTACTTTTTTCCTCTGGGAAACAGGCATAGCTGTATAAAGGTTCGGTTGAGGAAACGTGAAAAACAGATGCCGGAATGTAGAAGAGGCGTCTTTTGAACGCAAGTAAATGTAACAAATTAACAACTCTTATATGAATTGAGTACAGAACACTCTTACGGTCATCATCTTTGCTTAAATTGGATTAGTTTTAGTTGAAGTTTTCTATTATTCTGTATCCTTGCTGTTGCGCATTGCTACCTACTTCATATCTGGATCACTTTGTATTGCTAATATTTGGTGGTGTGTGGTAGTGTTCACGTGAAGCCATGTTGGTTTATCTGTATATTAAACATTTGTTTGTGCATTATTGAGGTGAACATTCATTTATTAATCACCATTTTCATGCCAAAAGATTCTATTTCTATGGCTTATGGCTAATCTAGATTGATTGAGGCATAATAGTTAAAATGTTAAATTTAACCCAAAAGAGGTAAGCAACCAAGTCTTACGGGTGCAATTACACTCTGCTTTCTGGGAAAGATATCCTGCAAAAAAATTTTGAAGTCATGAAAACTACAAGAATAACAAATGGTGGGTGTCTTTGGCTTGCAATTACAATCTGTTTTCTAGGACTCTTTGCCTAAAGCTTACACTATGACTAGTCTTTTTAAAATGGTGAATGTCTTTGGCTAACTGCAGATGATTATCACGATTAAGTAGCTGATTGTTTGACAATCCTCTCAACTTACTTGAAAATCAGCTCTGTCTTAATGAAGTGCTAAGAATTCATTTGTTTCCTTCTCTATCTTGACCTAATGCTAGGGAGATGCTTAATCTTTTGGATGAATATAGTAGTGACAGTATATTGAATCTGAACGTGATATTTGGATATTTTACTTTCAAAAGCTTTCTACCTAGCTTGGATAGTAGTGACAATTAGTGCCATGCTCTAGTGAAGATGAAGCTACTCATCCTTCTCATTAGTGAAGCAAGCATACAGATGGTAGTGACAATTAGTGCCATGCTCTTGTGAAGATGAAATTACTCATCCTTCTCATTAGTGAAGCAAGCATAGAGATTTTGTGAAACAATTGAGCAAGGTTAAGGTGCATTCATTGTGTTTATACCTAATGATGAGTAGTAAACTGAAACTTTTGCTTAAAAAACTTACTTTCTAGAACTATGTTACAGTTGTCCTGTATACTACTAGGATTTACTTTCCAAATGTATCTTGTTTCAATCCTTGCGCTTTTGGTATCTCTTCTAATATTTTTTGATGGTAGAATGTACATTAAGGGGACGTTTGGTAGGCCACATTAAAATAAATAATCCATGTATTATGTATGGTATTATTTAGTACTATGTTTGGTAGGAATTTGGGTCCGTGTATGACTAATCCATGGATTTGTTATACCTCCTACATGGTATTATATGGTGTATTACTAATACCTTCCATTTGGAGGTATTGATAATACATTGGATATAATACCATGGATAAGTCTATGCAAAGAAAAACATATCCCTCAAATCATTTTAATTATTTTATTTATTTTCTTGCTTTAATGTTTTATATTTGTACTAGTAAACTTATTTAAATAAATTAGCTTACAAATTATTTAGAGAAAGTTGTTTGTTACCACTTAAATTAATACAATATTTGAAATGTGAGTTGCTTAACATTAACTAATTAAAAGGGCAAATATATCAACGTCTTAATTGAATGTATAATTATATATATATATATATATATTTGTGTGGTTTCTAATTATTTGTATTTGAACAATTTATAAAATTGCATACATATTAAAACTACAACTTGCAATTTATTTGTGTAAAGGTAGATGATTTATTCAGTTTTACTATTGTTTACGTCTTTTCAATTTTAAAAGTTGATAGTTCATCTTTTTTTTTAAAATTGAAAATTGACATTCAATTTACTAAGATGACAATTATTTATCTTCAAATAATTTAAGTGAAAAAAAAAGGCAAACATGACAACAAAATTGTTCTTCTCATAGCTAGTTAGAAGGTCATAAAAATATAATATTGTCCGGCAATTATTTACCTTAACTTAATTACATAATTAATAATTCAAGGGTATAATTGGAAAGAAGTTTTTTTATAAAGTTTTAACCCAATTCCAAAATGGGGTTGGAACCAATGAACCAAACACTTGGTAAAAATAAACCCTGCATTACTAATCTCTGCACTCCCTGCATTATTCATTTTTGTACCAAACGACCCCTTAGTGAAGTTAGAGAAGACACACTATGTTGTGAAGATTTCTGTAATAGTAACATTTTTGTGAAGATTTCATCTTGTACTTCTCCTTCTATTCGTTATTGACTTGGCTAGGTATGTAGTTAAGGAAACAATATTTCTTGGCGCTCATAGATGATGCAGATGTATGGATGGATCACCATGTTGATATTACCTATTTTACCTAGTAGTTTTATTTATGGTTGGAGAATAGCTTATATTACCTTTAATATACATTTTATACGGCGAGTCAAATTTGTGTTGCATGAAATTCGCTTACCATTAACAATGGAACTTAATGTATTAAGTGATCCTGTTTAATAACATTAAACAGGTCTCACATCAATGCACTTACTATGTCTAATTTAAGAGCTAAATAGATTATCAAGCAATCTCTTAGTAGAGTAGTTGCTGTAGCCAATCACTTACAACATTTTTTTCATGACGGACAGATCAGATGTTGCAACATTGCCATAATAAACAGTTATTCTTGCTTCCACCTGAAGCATCACCTTTTACATTTGCTCTTTTAGTGCTTAGTTCAATGTCAACATGTTTTAGGTATTGTTTTGTTGAAGCTTAAATATAGCAGCTCAATGTATGCACAGATATTCCTAACGATGTTCTTTTGTTGGCACAACTAATGCAGAACATGCCTGTAGATCTATATGGTATGGTGTACAATATACTCTATGAGGTTTCATAACTCGTTTATCTGGGGCATGCTTGCTGTGTGTTGGTTTTTGCTATGTCTTGTCTCTCACTCTCTTTCTTGTATATTATTTCTTTCTCAACTTATGGAGTTCATTTGAAGTTTTGGTTGCTCTTTTCAACAATCATGTCAGTCCTCAACTTATGGAGTTCATTTCTAGTTTTGGTTGCTCTTTCGATTCTGAAACAATCATTGGACATGTCAGTGTGTATCACTTCTCTGTTTCAGTGCCCAACATTTAAATAAATTTGATGTCAGCAAACTAAGCTAAAGTTTCCTAATATATATAGGTTTAAGTATGGAGAGCCTCGAGTCACCGCCTCGCATGTAATAATGCAAAACTGAGTGATACACTGCAAAGGAGATGAATCATGATCTTCTACACATATGTATGTGGCCATTAACTAAGCGTTCAGCCTAATACCATCCTTTTAGTCTTCAATCCCATGTACTTAAAACAATGAACTTTTCCTTCTTTTCACTCTAAAAGCAATAGTATTAAACTGGATTTCTACACTCTGTTGCTGCATATGTTTTGTGTTTTGTTGTATTTTTCTTTCAACCCTGCTTTGAAACTTCTTTGAGCCGTGGGTTTACCGGATACAACTTCTCTACCCCACAAAGTTAGGAGTAAGGTCACATACATCCTACCCTCCCCAAACTCCATTTGTGGGATTACACTAGGTATGTTGCTGTTGTATTGTGTGATTTATAGTGACTGAGAATGATACAGTTGTTTGGATAAAAATAGTTGATAGTTCCAATTGTGAAGTGAAATATTACTTAAAATTCTTCTTAGTGTGGTTGTGTGTGTACAACAAAAATCTGGCAGAATGACCCTCTTTACTAACAGTTCTTTGGATATATATGGTGATTTCTATAACTGGAATGCATGATTTTTATTGCTCTTTATGTTAGTGATTCTTTTCAATGTCCATATTTAAGGTCAAACTGAAAAGGGAAAGAGGTCTCAAGGATCCTCTTTTATTTCATAGTCTTTTGTGTTTGTTGAGGTAAAGGGTGAAGCAAATGGGAGAAGGTATTCTGTATAATTGGTGGAGGGAATTCTCCAACACCTCTGCTGGGCAAGCTTCTTGCAATTTTCATCATCGGTGTTTGGAAAAATTAATGCATCGTTGTGCTTCTGAAGTGGAATAATAACTCTAGTGTGTGTTAGACGAGGAAAAAAAGGTTCCTTTTTCGGTTTGGTTTTGGAAGAAATGATTTTGGGGTTTGGCTTTTGGAACAATTGAGTTTCTATCTCTTAAGAGGCAAGTCACTCTTCAAAAGTTTCTCTGTCCTCTACCACCCTCCCTCTTTCTGTTATCCAACCATCTGTATCTATCTTATACTACATTTTGGCAGAAAGGTATTCAAGGAGTACATTTAATCCTTAAGTATTGTCGTTTTGAGGGACAGTTTGCTGGTCAGCTGGTGGTCTTCTGGGAAGTAAATTATTTACGACATATCTGATTCATGAGAACTTTGATGCGCTCGTTCTATCTGTGTTTCAAATTATTTTTCCCTGTTGAGGATTGTGTTAGCTCCTTGCTACAAATGCTAATTACTGAAATTTCGCATGGAAAATTAAGACACCTGAGTTGTTTTGAGTTTGCTGTCTCATAAATATTTATCAACACCTGTTAAGTATCATGAAATCTTGCTCAAGTGTTGGCTGGTCAACTTGAAATAGCAGATTTGGAAAGAGAAATGGAGTTCAATTATAAAATAGCTCATAAGCTTCTCACCTATCCCTAAGAAGTTGGAGAATGAAGATTATGGGTATGTCTGACTAGGTTATTAGGCTTTAGACTAAGCAAAACATCATAGTTTAGGTATTAAACGATGTAGTTTAAATGTCCAATGCATAGGGGAAAAGACCAAAACGACCCTGACTTAAAGCTGGCGAGGGGCCATCCACGAGGCCACTGACGGACCGTCGATGGGACCACGACCCGTCAAGTGGGTCTTGGTTCTTGGTACCTCCATCTACGGTCCACTTCACGAATCGTGTGAAGGACTACAGGCCGTGAAGGCCAACGTGGTTCTGTGTCTACTGGGTCAGGTCGACGGACCAAGCCATGGCCCGTGGAGGGCTCCGTGGTCCATCACTTTTGGATGGGTGTGAACCCTGATGAGGGTGACGGGTCGTGGTTCTTTTCACGGCCCGTGAACCCTTCCGTGGTTCATCAAATTTCTGTTCTTCCGGCTTAGCTAAGTTTTAGGTGTTACAAAAAACGTTTTACGTCTAGTGGGAAAAGGAAAAGACCAAAATACCCTTACCTAAAACGGATGGAATGCCTTAAGTGGAGAGGCTTCACTCAAACAGCCATAACTTTTACTCGGAGCTCAAAATTTAACAAACTTGGTGGCGTTGGAAAGAAGACTCAAAGACCTTCGATTTGATAGTTCATGGGCCACCTAATTATTTATGTGCTAAAAGATATGGTTGTTTGAAATTTGACCCAAAACTAAAAACTGATGGGTGACTTGCACAGATTTATATTTAGCTTTTTTGAAGTTCGAGGTGTTACAGAGAGAGAGAGAGTATCAGTGTCACCATAAAGACGCATAGAGAGGAAGCACCAGAAAGACACACAGGGCTATGTAACCCAGTTATGAGAAAGTAGTCCAGAAAAATGCATGGTGCTATACAAATAAAGTAGTCATCAAGAAGATGGTATAGTGCTACACAAATTGTATTTAAGAAAGTAGTCACTGGAAAGATGACACGATGCTGCACAAATCAGATATGAGAAAGTAATCACTGGAAATATGGCATGATTCTATAAAAAATGGATATAAGAAAGTAGTTGCTGAAAATATGTACAGTGCTACGCAAATTAGATATGAGAAAGTAGTCACTAGAAAAATGCACGGTTCTACATAGATCATACAAGAGAAAGTAGTCACCGTAAAGATGCACAGTTCTACGCAAATCAAATATGAGAAAGTAGTCACAAGAATAATGACATGGTGTTACACAAATTCTGATGGATATGTGGTTGACACAAAATAGTCCTAGAAAGTCATAAAAAATTAACACACGATGACCTATCTGGCTGAGTTTTCTTCCCCCGAATATGGGGTTCATGCATGTATAATTGGTCTTATTTTTGTTAACATAACCATTGGCCAGATGAGCGGTGTATATGGGTCACAGCCGCCCACCGACAACGGAAGCTCTTTGATTCTCTATCAAGATCATAGAAACTCTAGTATAATGTGAGAAATATTGAGGAAGAATATTATTGAATTATGTATCTATATAATTATATTGAGACCCTATTTATAGACACTACATTAGACTCATTTTCCAACTAGGACACTACATTACAATTCTTTTCCAAGTAAAATTCTATATATCATTCTTCTTCCTATTATAAGTAGAATTGTATATACTATTCTTGTTTCTATTCCTACTATAACATGAGTCATATAGATGATTACATTCCTTTGGTAGAGTTTGCCTATAACAAAAGTTGTACTAATCTAGTATTTAGATAAAACCATATAACGCTTTGTATGGTAAGCAATATCATTCTATAGTCGAATGGGTTGAACAAGGTAAAGTACATATTTTGTGTCCAAAAATGGTACAACAAGTCTTGGACAAGGTAAAGCTATTTAAGACCGACTACCGACTTGGGATAACTTAGAGCAGGCAAAAGTCCTATTCAGACCAGAAGGTCCTGATTTGTAGTTTAAGAAGGGAAGTTGGAGAAGGTTTGCCATTAAAGGATGTCGTGAGATTTGGCAAGAAAGGAAACACGAGCCTAAGGTACATTGACCCATTTAAGATCCTGAAAAGGAATAGAGTGGTGGATTAGAGATCGACCTTGCCACTATCTCTATCAGGAGTAAATTCAATATTCATGTTATATACTATGAAAGTATTCCCGATACTCAATCTATATTGTATAGGTCATAGTCATGAGTCAGTTCAACTATATCAACATTTATCCTATGAGGAGACATCAATAACTATTTTGGAAAGAAAAGTCCACAAGTTGAGATCAAAGAGTATTCATTTGGACAAAGTGTTGTGGAGGAAGCACCAAAGTAAGGAATCCCTTAGAAGACAGAGCAAAACATTTGGACACATATTCGAAGTTATCTGAGGCTCTAAGTTTGATTGAGGATAAACCATAGTTTTAGTAGGGGGAGAATGTAATAACTCAATCCTTATTTTGCTTATTTAAATGCCATTGCATGATTTTTTGAGGCTTTGCATAGGTGTACACCATATGTTTGAACTCGTTGGTATTCCTGGGTTAGGACCCAAGGGGCACGAGAGTGTTTTGGCACACTGGGACCATGTTTGAAGTTGTAGATTTTCTTGCATTGGTGTATTCTTTATGATTGCAAGGGCACTGGTCATGATGCAAAGCACAAGGGGGATATATTGTTACACTCACAACTACAAGTACAAGTGCAACTTGCAAATGCCGATGAATTGATGTAAAACCAAAAGAATAAAGATATAAATGGATAATTATTTTAAGAAACATATATGCAAGGGTGTTTGAAGTGTTGAATCAAAATTTAGGCCCAAGGAAATGTAGTATCTTGGGTATTGGAAATTTAAATTGGAAAGGAAAGGTTGCATTTTTGGGCACTGAAGCAGGTTCTACGAGTCGACCTACGGATCGTAAGAAGCTCTATGGGCCGTAGGAACTAAATGGAAATTTTGGGAATGTCAAGTCCTAGATGATAGTCTACGAATCAACAAGATGAGTCGTTAGAATTTGGATGGGTCGTAGAAAGGTTTCGTGGAAGGTGCTTTGAACTCAAAGGATTCTTGGTAAAATTTGGATCTACGGAAGGGGTCTACAGACCGTAGGAAGGTCGACGACCCGTAGAAGATACTCGTGGAAATGGTTCAGGATTTTTGGGTTCCAGTAGTTGACCCTACGACTGGCTAGGATGGACCGTAAGAATTCTTACGATTTAGGTTCAATTCGCATGAGTCATCTGACAATTTTTAAGCAAGGGAGTTTTGGTATTTTCCTACCCAATTAACTACTAAACTTTGTCATTCTGGCCCTCTAACTACCCCTAAAACTGTTTTTACTCTTCAAACCTAACTCATTCCCTTCCATTCACTAAAGCTCACAAAAATCTCTGAAGGGTTTGTTCTCCAATTCTCTCTCACGCCCTGAGGTTACCCCCTTGACGTAACACGAGACCTAGGATCACGAGTGACCCCAAGCTAACCCTGAAGCTGGCATATCATAAGCATACTGAAAGATATCTAAATGAAAACATGAACTGATGTGAAAGCTAAATCAATTGATAACTGAAAGTGGGGAATACCCATCTAGTCTGAATGTATAAAACATACTAAGAGTTTAGAGTTACTGAACAACCAATCAAAACTAAAGCTGAATCTAGTACTATGTCTGAAAAGCCTCTACTGACTAGAGTTGCTGGGACATGCCCCCAGCTAACCCTAGCAAGACTGAATAGAAGACTAAAAATGAAAAGCATGTCTGTTGTCCTCGAAGTATGAGGACTCACCATTGAAGCTGCTGAATACAGATCGAGAATCGATCTATGCGTGATCTGAATGCTGAGTACCTGAACCTACATCATGAAAGGTGTAGCGCAGAGTATGCGTCAGTACCTGGAATGTACTGAGCATGCATGATATAGAATATAGCTGAACAAATATATAAGTTAAGCAGAGCATAAATGAGCAATGATATAATCTAAAGAAGATATAAATGCTGAAATATAACTGAAAGTTGAGCTAAATGCAATGACCAAGTACTAATCATGAACATACTATGCTGAGACTAACTACTGAAGTATAAACTGAAAACCTGGTCAAATGCACCAGAGTCTAACTGTGGGAGCTACTATTAACCGACATAAAACAACGTGAGCTAAATGTGGAGTCCGATGTATACACCTCATCTAGAGGACCCAATATACCTTGCCAGGGGTATAAAGGCATGACTGGCGTGGCCACTAAATTTGATGCCCACAGAGGGGACTTATAAACCTACGGGGGCAAGTAGTTCCGGGACTATGAGGGTACGCTGAACCCTTGTCTAACTCGGTGCTAAGCCTACTCCCAACTGGAATTATGTATGATTCAACATAACTGAAATACTGGATAGCTTAATGTTCTGACACGCAAATCTGAGAATACAACATTTAGGAACTCACAATGTAACATTCAAAAACTAGAGCATGTTTATCCGTTTAACTGACCTAGCAAGTGTAATTCATGAACTAAGAGAATCTACACAATTAGGGTTCTGAGTTTCATGCAAGGAACTAAGCAAACTTTCCAAGAAAACATGATAATTCGATTACGAATACTACAACAACTAAACCACAATGATTATCCAAGGTTTTAGAAACCCTAGGTCTAAACACGATATAAAGAATCAAGAATCTGACTGAATTCTAGGGACCTAGTGGATAAAAGGAACCCACTAGTGAAATTCCACATACATGGCGATGAAATCTACGGAGAAATATTTCGATTTCGGGGCTGAAACTTGAAGCAAACCTTATGATTGTTCTTGGGAAACTGTCGCTTCTTTCTTCTCATTTTTGCTCTAAGTTTGGGTGATTTTAGGTGAATAAATGTTCAGGGTGTGTCTGACTAAGTTATTAGGCTTAAACCGAGTAAAACCACGTAGTTTAGGGATAGAATAATTAGGAAAAGACCCAATTACCCCTAAGCTAAAAGTCGACCACGACCTACGGACCCTGATCGACGGACTGTGGTCTGACCAACAGTCCGTCCTGTCAGTCCGTCGATTGGCGTCTGAAAGCTGTAAACTGGGGTCTGAACCACGAATCGTGGTCCCACCTACGGTCCGTATGTCATGTCGTGGTTCTGGACTTTCTAAGAGAAATTGAGGCGATCAACGACGGACCACATCTACAGTCTGTGGTCCCATCCACGGGCTGTGGGTGGACTCCGTTGGTCGACACCTGCAATTTCAGAAAATCTACATTTTCTATTCTCTCAAGTCCGAGGTGTTACAATTGCTTTGGGATTTGATTGCTAAGGTAGGTAATTCATCAATTAATAGATCTCTTTCATCCATTGGATTCCAAAATGTCACACCCCGAGGCTACCCCCAAGGCGTAAACACGGGACCTATGATAAGGAGTGACCTAAAGCTAACCCTGAGCTGGCATATCATAAGCATACGTGAACAATTGAACCAAAGATACTATGCGAAAGCTTAAAACATGATGTAAACTGAAATGATCTGAACGAATAAACTGTAAGTTTAATGATAACTGAAAGGTCTAACTTTAAGCTAAAACTGAATCTAACTATGTCTGAACAAATGTCTCTAACTGACTACAGATGCTGGGACATGTCCCCAGCTAACTCTAGCAAAATTGAAACTCGAAAGGAAAGACGTAATAGAAAACATGTCAATCGTCCTCTAAGAATGAGGACTCACCACTGATACTGCTGAATACGGATTGGGAACCGATCTACATGTGATCTGAATGCTGAGGACCTGAACCTACATCACGAGAAGATATATCGTAGAGTATGCGTCGGTACTTGAAAGGTACTAAGCATGCATGATAGGATAAAGCTGAACAACATATACATAATTGAAATAAAGCATACTGAGCAATGATATACGCTGAACATGAAAAATATACTAAACATGCTAAATATGGACTAAACTGAATGTAATGGTCAAGTACATAACATACTAAAACTGAATACAGAACTGTAACTGATAACATGGTCAATGCACTAGAATCTGACTGTGAGAGCTACTAATAACCGACATAAAACCAAGTGAGCTAAACGTGGAGTCCGATATATACTCCCCATCGAGAGGACCCAATATACCTTGCCAAGGGTATAAAGGCATGACTGGCGTGATCACTAAATATGATGCCCACAGAGGGGAGTTAACCTACGTGGGCACGTAGTTCTAGGACTATGAAGGTGACTGACCCTAATCCAACTCGGTATTTAGCCTACTCCCAATATAATGTATAAAATATATACAACATAACAGAAATAAACTGGATATCTCGAGATTTTGACATGCTAACTGAAAATGCAACATTTAGAACTGATAATGAAACATTTGAAAATTGATGCATGTATATCTGTATAAATTGACCTAGCAAGTGTAATTCATGAACTAAACGAATCTACACAACTAGGGTTCTGAATTTCATGCAAGAATTAAGCAACATGGTTACGAAAACGTAATATTTTGATTAGGATTAATCTAACAACTAAATCACAACAATAAATCTGAAGTTCTAGAAACCCTAAGTCTAAAAATAATGAAAGGAATCAAGAATTTGACTGAATTCTAGGGACCTAATGGGTGAAAATTTCACGGAGAAATCTTTCGATTTCAAGGCTGGAACTGAGGGAAACTTGCTGCGTTCTTGGAGAGGGTTTGGTCCATGCTTTCTCTCTTCTTTTTCTTTATTGGATCAATTTCTTTGAGACTAAATTGGTTAGGGTAAATTCTGATTAAGTTACTAGGCTCAAACTGACCAAAACGACGTAGTTTAGGGGTTAAACGATGTAGTTTAGGTGTCCAACGCATAGGGAAAAGACCAAATGACCCCTAACTTAAAACTATCGGGGGCAATCGGGCCTGATCGATGGACTATCGACTGACCTACTGTCTGTCCTAGTCAGTCGTCGACTGGCTTCAGAGAGGGTTGCTAAGGGGTTTGAACCACAGACTTGGACCAAGGACCGTGGTCCCACCTACGGTCTGTAGGTCCTGGCGTGGATCGACCCTTAGTTGAGATTTTTTGGGTTTCTGGAGAGGGGCTGCAGGTGGCCTACCACAGACCCCACCTATGGTCCGTGGGTCACCCTACGGTCCATAGGTGGCCTCGTTGGTGGCACCTGCAACTTTTGAAATTTTTGCATTCTGGTCTTCCTAGCATACGGGGTGTTACATTATCTCCCCGTTGGGAACATTCGTCCTTGAATGAAGACTAAACTAGCTGAATATGGAGGGAAGGAGGTGCAACCCAATCACTAGGTATTGGAAACTGAAATCTGGCTGAACGAAGTTCCAAGAACATGCAAATATGCAAGACTAACTGAAGGAAAAAAAATACTAAGACTGAATTTACGCATAAGTAACTGAAAGTCTGGAGAGGAACTATTACCTCAAGCTGGAATGGAATCAGAAGAAAGGAGATGAGGATACTTGGCCTACATGGTTACTTCTGCTTCCCAAGTAGCTCCTTCTACGGACCGACTCCTCCACCAAACCTTAACTAAAGCGACTTCTTTGTTTCTCAACCTTCGAACCTGACGATCAAGAATTTCAACTGGCACATCTTCATAAGTGAGACTATCCTTCACAACCACACTTTCCAATGGTACTATAGACGCCTGGATCACCCACACACTTCTTCAACAATGAAATGTGAAAGACCGGATGGACTGTTGCTAATTCCACTGGCAACTCTAACTCATAAGCCACTTTACCAACCTTTTTCATGATCTTGTAAGGGCCAACATATCTAGGACTGAGCTTCCCTTTCTTGCCAAATATTATCACCCCCTTCATAGGTGACACTTTTAGGAAAACCAAATCATTAATTTGGAACTCCAAGTCCCTTCTTCTTACATCTGCATAGGTCTTATGGCGACTCTGGACTGTCTTAAGTCTATCTCTGATGAGCTGAGCTTTTTCCATGGAATCATGAACCGAATCTGGTCTGATCAAGGCTGCTTCACCTACTTCAAACCAAGCAACTAGAGATTACATCTATGCCCATATAATGTCTCATAAGGGGCCATCTGGATACTAAAATGGTAGCTATTATTGTAGGCGAACTCTATAAGAGGAAGGTGATCATCCCAACTACCCTTGAAGTCGATCACGCAAGCTCTCAGCATGTCCTCTAAGGTCTGAATTGTACGCTCTGCCTAACCATCCGTCTATGTATGAAATGCTATGCTAAGGTTAACCTAAGTATCAAGACCTTTCTGAAATGACTTCCAAAAATAAGAGGTAAACTGAGGACCTCTATCTGAGATGATAGACAAACGAACCCCATGCAACCTGACTATCTCATTAATGTAAAGCTTGGCGTAGTCCTCCGTCGAATCTGTAGTCTTAACAGCCAAAAAGTGAGCGGACTTAGTAACTCTATCTACTATCACTCAAATGGAGTCATGTTGTCTGCGAGTACGAGGCAAACCTGTAACGAAGTCCATGTTTATCACTTCCCATTTCCATATAGGAATGTTGATCTTTTGTGTCATACCTCCTGGTTTCTGATGTTCTACCTTTACCTGCTGAAAATTAGGGCACTTAGCCACGAAATCTGCTATATCCCTTTTCATGCCATTCCACCAAAAGACTTCCCGCAGATCACGGTACATCTTAGTGGCACCTGGATGAATAGAATACCAAGAGTTATAGGCTTCTGTAAGGATCTGCTGTCTCAACTCACCCACCTTAGGAACACATAAATGACCTTGGTAGTGAAGCACACCATCTCCTCCTTGGGAGAAAACCTCAAATTTCTGCTGATGAACTGCCCCCTTCAATTGAAGCAATATACTTGCTTCTCCTTAACCTCCACTACCAATGAAGATTCTGACCCATTATGAATTGTTACACCACCATCTGATATGCTCATAAGGCAAACTCCTAAGCTAGCAAGCCGGTGAACCTCGCTAATTCCTTCATTTCTTCCTCAACATGTTCTACACTACCCATAGATAGTATGCTAAGAGCATCAGCGACTACATTGGCCTTACCAGGATGGTAAAACACATTCATATCATAGTCTTTGAAGAACTCAAGCAATCTCCTCTGGCGAAGATTCAACTCTTTCTGGGTTAACACATACCGAAGGCTCTTATGATCTGTGAACACATCTACGTGAACACCATACAAGTAATGTCTCCAAATCTTTACGGTAAATACTACTGCTGCAAGCTCGAGGTCATGAGTCGTATAATTCTTCTCGTGCACCTTAAGTTGTCTAGAAGCATATGTTATAACCTTACCTCGCTGCATCAACACACAACCTAGGCCGACTCTGGACACATCACAATAGATCACATAACCTTCTGACCCCTCTGGTAAAGTCAAAACGTAAGTTGTAGTCAACCTAGTTTTCAGTTCTAAGAAGCTCTTCTTACAATCATCTGACCACTGAAACTTAACTTTTTTCTCAGTCAACTTAGTCAATGGAGAAGCTATGGATGAAAATCCTTCCACGAACCTTCTGTAATAACCGAGTAAACCCAAGAAACTTCTGATATCTGTAGGAGAGGTAGGTCTGGGCAATTGTTTCACTGCCTTTATTTTCTGAGAATCCACTCGGATCCCTTCGCTAGACACAATATGCCCAAGGAAAGCAACAGATTGTAACCAAAACTCACATTTGCTAAACTTAGCAAATAACTAGTGATCTTTGAGAGTTTGCAGGACAACTCTCAAATGAGTCGCATGTTCTTCCTCATTCCTAGAGTAAATGAGGATATCATCAATAAAGACGATAACGAACAAGTCCAAATACTGCTTGAACACACTATTCATCAAATCCATAAAAGCTGCAGGAGCATTGGTTAGTCCAAATGACATGTATATAAATTCATAATGACCATACCGAGTTTTGAAGGCTGTTTTCGGAATGTCACTATATCTGACTATGAGCTAATGATAACCGGATCTGAGGTCTGTTTTCAAAAAATGACTAGCACCCTGAAGTTGGTCGAACAAGTCATCAATCCTGGGGATAAAGTACTTATTCTTGATTGTGACTTTGTTCAATTGTCGATAGTCAATGCACATCCTGAGAGAACCATCTTTCTTTTTCACGAACAACACTGGAGCACCCCATAGGGAAATACTGGTCTGATGAAACACTTATCTAGAAGGTCTTTCAGCTATTCCTTCAATTCCTTAAGCTCAGCTGGAGCCATTTTGTAAGGAGGAATAAAAATAGGTTGGGTAGTTGGACGGAGATCAATTCCAAAGTTGATTTCCCTTTCGGGAGAAACTCTGGGAATATCTTCTGGAAACACTTCTAGAAACTCATTAACTATTGGAACTGACTCAAGAGTTGGGGTTTCGGAGCTTGAATCCTTAACCCGAACTAGATGATAGAGATACCCCTTAGAGATCACCTTTCTGGCCTTAAGGTAAGAAATGAATTGACCTATAGGCACTGGGCTACTACCCTTCCATTCTAAGACTGGTTCGCTAGGAAACTGAAAACGAACGATCTTAGTTCTACAATCAACTAAGGCATAACATGAATGTAACCAATCCATGTCTAGAATGACATCAAAGTCTACCATTTCTAATTCTACAAGATCTGATGAGATGATTTTCTGAGAGACTGTGACATGGCAATTTATGTATACTCATCTAGCTATAACTGGGTCACCAACTGGAGTAGAGACTGAGAAGGGTTCTGAGAGAGTTTCTGGACTGACATCGAAGTTTATTGCTATATAAAAAGTTACAAAGGAAAGAGTAGCCCCTGGATCTAACAAAGCATAAACATCTAGATGAAAGACTCGCAACGTACCAGTAACCAAATGAGGAGAATCTTCCTGATCCTGGCGAGCTTGGAGAGCATACAACCTGTTCTAGTGCTGACCGCCACCTGTACCAGATGAAGCACCCTGCTGAGTCGGGTGACCTACTAGTGCTGCTGGTGCTGCTGGAGCTATAGACTGAGCCCTACTAGTGTTACCTCCTTGTCCCTATTTAGAAGAAGGGCAATTCTTAAACCTGTGACCTATCTAACCACACCCAAAACATCCATCATTCCCTGTAAGACACTCGCCCCGATAGTTCTTACCACACTTTGGACAAGTTGGGTAGGTTCTAGTACCTGAAACACTCCCTTGAGACTTAGAGCCTGATGCCCTACCTTTTTGATCCTGTCGAAACCTAGGGGATGGAGCACTAGCTGATGAAGGTGCTGGAGATGAAGACTTTTGCTGAAATTGCGAGGGATTTCCACCACTCGATTTCTGATGAGAGTAATCATAGTTGCCTGTCCTAGCCTTCTTGTTGTCATTTTCCTGTTCCCTAAACTTATCTCCCTCAACCTGCTGAGCATGAGTCATGAGCCTAGAGATATTCATGTCTTCTAACAACATCGCATTTCTGCATTTTGTCTTCACTAAGTCAGATACTCCAAAAAGGAACTTACTCATCTGCGCCCTAGGGTCAGCAACTATATGTGGAGCATACCTGGAGAGCTAGGTGAACTTAAGTCCATACTCTTTGACTGACATAGAGTCTTGCCTCTAATTCATGAACTCTTGAACTTTTGCCTCTCTCAACTCTCTTGGAAAGAACCTGTCCAGAAAAGCTCCGGTAAAACACTCCCAAGTCACAGGAGCTACATTCTCACCCCTATATTCCTTTCATTGAGTGAACCAAATGTGAGCTACATTTTTGAGCTGGTAGGACACCAACTCTACCCTATCATTTCCAGTTACTTGCATCACTCCAAAGATCTTTTTGACCTTATCAATAAAATTATGGGGATCCTCACAAACTTGCGACCCTAGAAACTCATGTGGATTCATTCGAACAAAATCACGGACCCTAGCTGCCACTGATCCACCACTACCATTTGCAGGAACTGGAACCTGCTTATTGTTCTAGTTGGTGACACTCTAGGCCAAAAGTTGAATGGCGTTCCGAAACTTAGTATTCAAAATCTCATGGTCTGGGACTGGAGGAGATGCGTTAGCGTTGCGGGCATTAGCATTCCTGGCGTAAGCTCTACGAGGAGGAATGATCTGAAATGCATAACATCAAGTTACAAAAGAGATCATACCCACACACGATAAGAATAACAAGAAAGTGAAGTTTTTCCTAAAACACTTCGTAGCCTCCCCCTCATAGGTGTGGCGCGCTTTACACTCATGAAATGGACTCTACTTAGTGCGGCTTTTCAAACATCCTAGGACTCTTAAACCTAATGCTTTGATACCAAGTTTGTCACTCCCCGAGGCTACCCCGAGGATATAAACACGGACCTAGGATCACGAGTGACCCCAAGCTAACCCTTAGCTGGCATATCATAAGCATACTTAAACAATTGAACCAAAGATACTATGCGGAAGCTTAAAACATGATGTAAACTGAAATGGGGAAATACCCAGTACTATCTGAATCAATAAACTGTAAGTTTAATGACAACTGAAAGGTCTAACTCCAAGCTAAAACAGAATCTAACTATGTCTGAATAAATGCCTCTAACTGACTAGATATGTTGGGACATGTACCCAACTAACTCTAGCGAAACTAAAAGGGAACGACTGAATAGAAAACATGTAAATCATCCTTGAAGAATGTGGTGAGTTTGATGACTCACCACTGATTCTGCTGAATACGGACCGGGAACCGATCGACACGTGATTTGAATGCTAAGGACCTTAACCTACATCACGAGAAGATGTAGCGTAGAGTATGCGTCAGTACTTGAAAGGTACTGAGCATGCAAGATAAGATAAAGCTGAAAAACATATACATAACTGAAATAAAACATACTGAGCAATGATTTACGATGAACATGAAGAATATACTAAACATGCTAAATATGGACTAAACTGAATGCAATGACCAAATACATAACATATTGAAACTGAATACGAAACTGTAACTGATAACCTGGTCAATGCACTAGAATCTGACTGTGGGAGCTACTAATAACCGACATAAAACCAAGTGAGCTAAATGTGGAGTCTGATGTATACGCCCCATCGAGTGGACCCAATCTACCTTACCAAGGGTATAAAGGCATGACTGGCGTGATCACTAAATATGATGCCCACAAAGGGGACTTAACCTACTGTGGCACGTAGTTATGGGACTACGAGGGTGATTGACCCTAGTCCAATTTGGTATTTAGCCTACTCCCAATAGAATGTATAAAATACAACATAACTGAAATAAACTGGATAGCTCGAGATTCTAACATGCTAACTTAAAATGCAACATTTAGTACGGATAATGAAACGTTTGAAAACTGATGCATGTATATTTGTATAAACTGACCTAGCAAGTGTAATTCATGAACTAAACGAATCTACACAACTAGGGTTCTGAATTACATGCAAGAATTAAGCAACATGGTTACGAAAACGTAATATTCTGATTAGGATTAATCTAACAACTAAATCAGAGCAATAAATCTGAAGTTCTCGAAACCCTAAGTCTAAACATGTCACACCCTAACCCTAGGTGAGGCAGACAAGTACCATATGAACACATGCCTTGCAAGTGACCTATGGCGAGAAAGTCTACTACTATGCAAATATATTTACTAATGAGAAGCCACATATACAACACATGTCAACTTGCTGAATCAATACATGTGACAAGTAAAACTATGAATACAAATGATAGCTTTAAAATGTCTACAAAGCCTCTACTGGAATCCATGAATGTATAACTATCAAAATCCGCATAGTAAAGACTCGGCAAGCCCTGAATCAACCTACAGCTCACCAATAACCGTTGAGTATGATGTGCTTCTAATAGGGAGATCTACTAGTTGAGTACATGTACATGCAACATGAAATGCATCGTCCCCAATAAGGGATGCCGGTACGAAAGAATGTACTGAATATGTAAGGCATAATACAACCATTTGTAAAATGAGAGCTCAAGTGAAACCAAATTCAAATAGATAAGGATTAGATACCACATTTGCTTATACTTGTGGAATCGTATATGTTAGATTCATTTCCTTACTTTTTTGTGCATTATAATCTTTATAAGGAATATGATACAAATGACCAGCTGATTAGTGGTAGAAGAGGATGACTCATGCTAGGCATTTTAACCCCTGGGATGCGGTCCTCATAAATATACAAACCGGGATTGACCCATTCTAGGCTTTTAGCCCCTGGGCTGCCACCCATAATAATATAGATTGGGATCGGCCCATGTTAGGTATTACCACCCCTGAGCTGCCACCCTAAATAATTTGAATTTGGATCAGCCCATGCTAGGTATTTTAACCCCTGAGCTGCCACCCATAATTATATAGATTCATTTTACCTTGCCTCTTTAATCTTTGAGATTGTTCTTTTGATGCTCATAACTCTTTTGAGATTGTTGTTTTGGTGGTCATAGCGTTATTCAACTTTGTGACAGTAAAACATAGTAGGAGACATGTGAATATGGACTTAAGATAACAACAATGACATGGGAAGCAATTGTGACACCAACGTAATACTTATGAGTTTATATGACTTTATATGACTTTATAATCATTTTGACATCTCAAATTGAAGCACATATCAAGTGAAGACATTTAACATTCAGCCAAGAGATATGAACTCTATATGACAGCCAAATACTTACTAACTAATATAAAATACAAGGTATACATGAACGTGGAACCAAGGAAGCACGTGGGCAATTCAACTTAGGTTCGGATACATATTCCAAGTACTTACATATATAATGTACAATAGAGCAAGTAGGGATCTTGTGAGGTAACATTATAGGCTAACACAATAGGAGTGATTACCAATAAAGGGAACATATCAACACGTGAAAATATGACTTATATGATGGAGTAGACAATTGAAGCAAGTTGGCAAGATATGGGCAGATTGTATATCCAACATATAAACATACGTACCATGTGTAATCTAGGATCATTTTGATTTATATAAGAGGAATATGTGCCAAAGGTTAGCACTTTGACGATGAAACAAGTTTAAACCTTGCATGCTGATACTTGGTAGAGTAATACATCTAGTAATAAAATCATATTAGAGTACTCACTTTAACGTTCTAGGGTGTAGGAATGAGATAATTAACTATATTGGTGATCTTATACTGGCACTTTGGATCCGTCACTACCAAGGGCACTTAGAAAGCTTACTTTGTAATACAAGTGTTGGATTCATGCCAAAGAAATAGTAAATCGAATAACCTTACATACCTTGCTGCACAACTTTGGATATTACAATGAGTTAACTGTCTTCCTTCTAGATTATTTATCTACAATGGAGAAAATAATAAAACTAGCATTAGGAGCTGATAAACAAGTTTGGGCTACTTGATCAAACCAAAACAGTAATTGGCAGTAAATCTATAATTGATCCCATCAAGGGTGTTCTTTCCACCCATTCTCCTCTAAAAAATTTTCATATACTATACAACCTTCTTATAAGGTCCTCCGAAACTCCTCGGGCTTCATAACGTTTGGAAAACAGTATACAAAGGGATGGAAGGAAGTAAGATCATGTAACACTCAATTAAGTGGTGTATCTCTATAATTTCGATGTTCTATCCTCTAACCAGTTCCCATGACTTCTCTGTACATATCCAGCCACACCCCCTTATTTTACGATACACAAAACAGTCCCTAAGCATCACAATGTGGAAATAGCAATATGAGCTCACAATCAAAATTTAAGGGGACTCCACTCCATGGCTATCCCAACCAGCACATCCTTCATGAACATTTACAAAGCTCACACCATATAGAGACAACACTCCTTAGTTCATTAACACATAAAAATTTTCACAAATAATGCAAGAACAAGAAAGGGATGAAATTTTTCATAGCTTACCTTGGTGGACAGAAACCTCACTTGCTAAGACTTAGATTCTTGAAGGTTTAGGTTGTCCTCTCCCCTTACCTTGATGTTGAATAAGATTATTCACTTGAATTCCTTAAGCTGGGAGATGTTCTACCAACTTGTACTTTATAAACAAAGGGTTTGCTTCAGATTTTAATGGTGAAGCTGTAGACTAGAACTCTTGGAACTTCTATAGCTTTCTTTGGGAGTAATTTTCTAGAGAATAAGTGATGAAGGAGATGTGATAAGCTTGAGTCCTTTAGAGGTCCCTTCTGGACGTTTTCACTTAATAAATTGGAGAAATAATATCGTCCTTTACTTTAAGCAAGCAGGTGAATCACCTCCTTAATTTCTGCCACAAGTTTTTGAGTAGGTGGATCACCTACTTGCCCTTTTTACTTAAAATGCACTCCACAAATTCTAAGTAGGTGCATCACCTACTTTCCCTTTTCACTTAAAAAGTGGTCCACTAATTCTAAGGAGGTGCATCACGTACTTGCCCTTTTCACTTAAAATGCAGTCCACTAATTCCAAGTAGGTGTATCACCTACTTGTCACCTACTAGCATAGTTTAGTCAAGCACGAACCTCACTTATTTTACACCATTTTTCCAATCTTAGTTTATTTACAAGATCGTAACACTAATACGCACTTGACCACTTTGACTTTTACATCAAATACCACCTTTTACTAACTCGCTTTAAACCTATTATATTGTTACTATCACATAGGAAACCGAGACCATAACTATACCACAAGGCAATTTATAAGCGTCATAAAAATAGAACTAGTACACGTAGAATATGGGGTGTTACAAAACATAATGAAGAGAATCAATAATTCGACTGAATTCTAGGGACCTAATGGGTGAAAGGAACCCACTAGTGAAATCCCACATACCTGGTAATGAATTTCACGGAGTAATATTTTGATTTCGGTGCTAGAACTGAGGGAAACTTGTTGCATTCTTGGAGAAGGTTTGGTCGATGCTTTTTGTCTTCTTTTTCTTGGTTGGATCTATTTCTTTGAGACTGAATCGGTTAGGGTAAGTTCTGATTAAGTTACTAGGTTCAAACTGACAAAAACGTCATAGTTTAAGGGTTAAACAATGTAGTTTAGGTGTCCAACACATAGGGAAAAGACCAAACGAACCTTGAATTAAAAATGTCGGGGTCAATCGACGGACCTGACCAATGGATCGTTGACTAACCTACTGTAACGACCTGATTTTCGTCGTTACAAAAAAGCTAATGGGGAAATAATTGGGCCAGAAAACTTTTTCGTAGTAACTTGAGATTTTCTAGCCTAGTCCAGATTTGGACGAAATCGTAGTCAGCGGGGTCTAGGGAAATTTGGTAACAAATGAGAGATCTATTAATGAATTTCATTACATGAGGGGATATCTAAAATGTTAAGGAACCCGTATGACTTTACGAAATTGAATTCGGACGAGTAGAACTCCTGGAATCGATCTTAGCGTGGAGGAGATTTTTTGAGTGTCGTTGGTTTGAGGTGTGTTGTGAAATGGGGGTCTTGGAATTATTAAAATAGCTCACTGGTTCCTTGCAAGCCGCTGGGGTGGGATTTCTGCCGCCAGGGCGGGGTCGCTGCAGCTGGTCGAGGGCCGCTGTGGCGGGTTCGACGCGACTTAAGGTCGTAAATAAACCCCTAAACGACCTCATTCTACACTTTTCGACTTTGAGAGCTAGGAGACGACCCCAAATGAATTCTTGAGCATATTTCACCATTGTTGAGGCTAAAGGTAAGGTTTTAACTCCCCGAATCCATTTTTTGATCCGTAGAACGTAATTTCTTGGGTAATTTTCGATGGGGGAGGGTTTTGATCTGTGATTTATGGTGGAAGAAACCCTAATATGTGTATAGGGATCAAGGGTTTGGCCTAGGGTTGTTAATTTTGATTATAATCTGGGTAATTAGACCTCGTTTATTGATCCTTGCGTTAATTGTATGTTTTTAGATCACGAGCAAGCGGGAAGAATCCGGAAAGGGAAGATTCAAGTGCCTTTGGGGATTCGAGGTAGGTGATGGTTGTGATTCTATTATTGTGTGAAGTATGCTTGTTCTTGCTTCATTATGATACATGTATGTTTATGAATGTTGCATTATTGATCACACTTGTTGTAAATAAGATAGATGAATGATGATTACCATGAAATCATGACTTAATTGTATGATCTTGATGATATACTTGTGATTGTGATTGTGGTGTGTTGAATGGATCGGTTGCCACGTTCCGACATAACTAACTGGGATCGGTTGCCACGTTTCGGCATAAATATGGGATCGGTTTCCACGTTCTGGCATAAACATTGGATCGGGTACCACGTTCTGGTATGCTAACTGTTTGAGTTTGGGTTCCATGAGAGGACCATTGAATTGGGTTCCGTGAGAGGACCATTGAATTATGTTGTGTATCTACTTGTGATGAGTTCGTTCATATGTAATGATGATTGATATTGGAAGATGGTATGTTGCTCTAAATTGATATAACTATGATATATGAGAATTATGAAGTTGTTCATTGTTCGTATATGTTGATGATATTGTATATGTTTGATATGTGCATGTGATTATATTGTTGTATTGACTAATGTATGTTATACTTAATGGGATAGCCGTGTGATCCTATCAGTACACTATGGTTGTGTACTGATATTGCACTTGCTCTTTCTTTGTTGAGTACAGGGCATCTTCAGGTGGCTATTGATAGACCTCAGCTAGGTTACTATTGAGCGTGATTGGATTCAAGGATGAGCCAGTTCTTTCAGGCTGTCTTGGATCTTTCTTGTTTAAGTCCAATCTTTTCAGACTTTGACTTTTGTTTAAAGTATTGTTTAGTTTCGGGGTTGTACCCCTTGTTCTTAGACTTGTCGTTAGTAGAGTTTTGGTACAATGACTTTCAGGTTCTAGGGGTTGTTTTTCCGCATTAGTTTGGTTAAGTTATTTGTTTAAAACATGTGGAGTTTGTGGGAAATCCATATATCTTTTAATCATTTAAACCTGCTTCCGTATCTTTAAATGCTTTAGTTTTCATTAAGTTGTTTAGTCTGGGCTGTAGTTTTGGTTCTCCCACCGGAGGGTTTGTGTGGGTGCCAATCACGACGATCTGGGTCGTGACACCTACGGTCCCTCCTGGTCAGTCGTCGACTGGCTTCAGAGAGGGGCTGCTGAGGGGTCTGAACCACGGACCTGGACCACAAATTGTGGTCCCACCTACGGTCCGTAGGTCCTGGAGTGGGTTGACCCCTAGCTGAGATTTTCTGGGTTTCTTGGGAGGGGCTGCAGGTGGCCAACCACGGACCTCACCTACGGTCCGTAGGTGGCCCCGTTGGTGGCACCTGCAACTTCTAAAATTTCTGCATTCTAGTCTTCCTAGCATACGGGGTGTTACACAAAAGAAACCCAATCTCCAATTCAATTTCACCTAATTTTCTTAGGGTTTCATATGATTCTCCATGGGTTCAATTTGTGGTGATTCAATTACTTATATTCAATCTTATTATGCATGATTTAATTCAGTTACATGATTTTTAATTATTTTCACCAATGCCTATGTCTATTTTATGAATATGAACTATAATTATATACTTATGGATTATGATTATGAATCTTTGCATGTTTTATGACAGTAATGATTTATGACTAAAGGATATTTTTAAGATAAAGTATCAGTGATTTGTGAAATGTTTTCTTACATATGAAAAAACTCATGATTTAGATGCTTAGAAAGGTAAGTGTCTATTATGAACTTTTTATGAAATCATGATTTTGAAATGAGCAATTCTAATATGAATTTATGATGGGATTGGTAGTATTAATTGGTTCCTTTCCAAGTATTTTGATATGAATGTCTTTTCCATTGGAATTTACTTAGCACTGAGAGGACTTTGATATAGAGGCTCTCCTGTTAGTAGAAGTCGGGCCTGTGTATGCAATCTCCCTGTCCCAAACTACGTGCCTCCGTATGATGTTTTAATTGACATAGCTAGTGGAACCACTTTAGCAATAATGAATAATAAAGAGTTTACCAACAAGGGTTGTGGTGAAGTGGTAAGTACTCCTTCATCCTTAACCAAGAGATCTCGGTTCGAGCCTCATTGGGTACAAAGTCACCTTTATTGGGGAGTGTTTTACCTCCCAATATGGGACTTCCCAGCGTGCATTCGTATTTAGTCGGGATCCAATGTGGGTCTCGGACACCGGGTGGGAAACCAAAAAAATGATACAAAGTTTCACCTTGACTAGTAGTCTCTCTCCTTTCGGTGTGAGGGTTACACCAGATTCTATGTTATAACTCACATGGTCTTATTATCGGTTAACGGTAAATATCCCACAAATGAACTATGTTTGCTTCAAAGATTTTATGAAAGCTTTCTTTATGATTTTAAGATGCATTGACCTTGTATACACTTTAAGATATGATTTTCAAACTTCACTATGTCTTTACTTGGTCTTGCATATCTGTGTTTCTAACTTATTATGATATCATGTTTATGTTTTCATGCATTTCCCCATACTTAGTACATTCATCGTACTAATGCATATTTGTGCCTATATAGTCTCATAATATAGTATCCGACACTCCTCCACCCAGATGCATTTAGGTGAATTGCTCCACTTTGATCACTTGGATTAGTGAACCCTCATGATTCGAGGGCCAAGCTATGGAATACTTTTATTACTTTTATGGTCTCTTTTTTTGTTTCAAACTTGTACGTGGTGTATGGGTTATGTCTCAACCACTCATATGATGTTAGAAAGTCTATACCCGACTTAGTAGTGTTCCATATATTCTCTTATATACTATATTAGTATCGTTTATGTCATCTTAAAATTTGAGACTTATATTGATTATATCTCTTTAGTTGTATTTCCTTACGTTATACTTATGTCAAGTGGATTATTTAGGATCTCTCGAGGTCTTATTCACCATATCACGTCTAGGGTATACTTTAGGTCATGACAAACTTGATATTCAGAGTATAAGGTTTATAAAAAGGTCCTAGGATGTCTGACAAGCTAGGTCGAGTAGAGAATTGTTCATGAGTGTGAAACACACCACATTTATGAAAAGGAGGCTACAAGGCATTTAGAAAACTTCACTTCTTTCACTACTCTAAAGTCGTTCGATAGAGTTTAACTTTATAAAGATCTTTCTCCTAGCTCTTGTCCGATGCTTTTTTTAATATGCCTCCTCAAAGAGCTACACAAGAAGAAATGTGGGTGATAATGTGAAGCCCGAGGTTTTTCAAGTGTCGTTTGATCCTTTGGCCGAGCAAGTGTCACATGCTGAATTCTGAGCTGTTTTTTTTAGTGTTGGCTCAAGCTATGACGATTCAAGATAATAGAGAGGCCATTGATCCCGTGAACCTAAATATGGTTACGATAGCGACAAAGGTGAGAGATTTCATTAGATTGAATCCCTCGAAGTTTCATGGATTGAAAATTGATGAAGATCCCCAAGAGTTTGTTGAGGAAATCCACAAGATTCTGGTGATCATGAGAAGTATACCGGTGGAAAAGGCGGACTTGGCCGCTTATCAACTTAAGGGTGTTACTCAAGTGTGGTTCAACTAATGGAAGGGAATTGATGTGGGTCCTCTTGATTGGGAGAAATTCAAAGGGTTTTTCCTTGATCATTTCTTCCCCCTTGAGATGAGGGAGGCAAAAGTGCCTGAATTCATCAATCTTCATCAAGGGAGCATGAGTGTAAATAAGTATGCATTGAAGTTCACACAATCGTCTAAGTATGCTCCTACCATGGTTGTCGACTTTAAGGCAATGATGAGCAAGTTTGTGTCGGGTGTATCCAAAATGATGGTCAAAGAGAGTTGTACCACCATGTTTATTAAGGATATGAGTATCTCTCATTTGATGAAACATTCCCAACAAATCGAAGAGGAGAAGCTAAAGGAGAATTCTAGAGAGTCAAAGAGGGCAAGGACCGCTGATGGTGACTTTTCTCATTCTAAGTTCGGTGGACATGGTCGTCCTCAATTCTGGTAAAAGTTCTCCGGTCAAGGTTCTTCTAATGTTTTGGCTGACCCCTAAGATCAACAAAGATAGGGTGTCTAACCCTAAGTCTCAAGGAGGTTATAGTAGTGGATCTTCTATTCCCACTTGACAAAAGAGTAGTAAGAGCCACTCGTGAAAATTCTTAGCCGGTATAGATATTTGTTATGGTTGGGGGGAAGAATGGCCACAAGGTGAGAGAGTGTAGAATGGACACAAGGTGAGAGAGTGTCATTTTCTTACTACTAAGGGAAGGCATGGTAGGTAAGATCATCCTAGTGGTTCTGGTTCGGGTGCTCCTCATCAGAATAGGTTCTATGCTATTCACACTCGACAGGATCATGAAGGTTCTCCAGATGTTGTGACTAGTATGTTGAAAGTTTTCATCTTGATGTATATGTTTTGTTTGATCTGGGTGCTACATTGTCTTTTGTGACTCCTTATGTGGCTATGAGATTTGATGGTTGTTCCGATGTTCTTTTGAAACCTTTTTTAGTGTCTACGTTGGTGATCCTATTATTACTAAATGAGTCAATAAAAATAGCCTTGTTTCTATTTATCATAGAGTCACTCATGTCCATTTGGTAGAGCTTGATATGTTAAACTTTGATGTCTTGGGATGAATGATCTTCACTTTTGATATGCTTCTATAGATTGTAGGATCGGATTTGTCACATTCCAGGTTCCAAACAAACCTATCTTAAAATTAAAAGGGGAAATTCAGTGCCATTCGGGTTAGTGATACGAATTCCAAAATCCCTGTTCTTGAGTAAGGTATTCTTGTATATAAGTTTCCAAAAGTGTTTTCTGATGATCTTCTTGGTATTCCTCCTGAAAGGGAAATAGATTTTGCTATTGACCTCCTCCTAGATACGTAACCTATCTCTTTTCCTACTTACCTTATGGCTTGAACATAACTTAGCGAGTTAAAGAATTATTTGAAGGATTTTTCAGACAAGGGTTTCATTGGACCGAGTATCTCTCCATGGGGTGCTCCAATGTTATTTGTTAGAAAGAAAGATGGTTCACTTCGTATGTGAATTGACTATCAACAATTGAATAAGGTTACCATAAATAAGAAGTATCATGTTCTAAGGACTGGTGGTTTGTTTGATCAACTCCAAGGTGTGAGTTTTTTTTCAAAGATTGACCTTCAACCGAGTTATCACCAATTAAGGGTAAGGGAAAGTGACATTCTGAAGATGACGTTTCCAACTTTATATGGTCACTATGAGTTCTTGGTGATGCTGTTTGGTTTGACTAATTCTCCAACGACATTCATGAACTTAATGAATAGGGTCTTCAAGCAATACCTTGACATATTCATAATTGTGTTTATTGATGATATTTTGATTTATTCTCGGAGTGAGGATGAGCATGTTGAACATTTAAGGATTGTGTTGCATATCCTTAAGGACCGTCAATTGTTTGCCAAGTTTAGCAAATGTGAGTTTTGGGTGAGGTATGTCACTTTTCTTGGCCATATTGTCGCTGGCGATGGTAATGAAGTTGATCCTTAGAAGACCTAGGCGGTTAAGAATTGACCTAGACCTTTGTCTTCTTTAGACATTCGAAGTTCTTGGGTTTGGCTGGTTACAATAGAAGGTTTGTGGAAGGATTTTCCTCTATTGCTTCGCCTTTGATAACGTTGACTCAAAAGAAGGTAAAATTCCTTTGGTCAGAATCTTATGAGAAGAGCTTTCAAGAGTTGAAGGATAGACTCACGTCAGCCCTTATATTGACATTACTGGAAGGATCAAATGGTTTTGTTGTATATTGTGATACTTCACGGATTGTTCTTCGTTGTGTTTTGATGCAACATAAGAAAGTTATTGCTTATGCTTCAAGGCAATTAAAGGTGCATGAAAGAACTTATCTGACTCATGACTTGGAGTTAGCGGTAGTGGTTTTTGCTTTAAATATTTGGAGACATTACCTATATGGTGTTCAAATAGATGTGTTCACTGACTATAAGAGCCTGAAATATGCATTCACCCAAAATGAGTTTAATTATCGCCAAAGGAGATGACTTGAGTTATCAAAAGATTACGACATGAGTGTTCTTTATCATCCGGGTAAGGTGAATGTGAGGCCGACGCTCTTAGTCGACTATCAATATGTAGTGTTCCTGATGTTGAGGATGGCAAGAAAAAGTTAGTTTGTGATGCTCATAGATTGGCCTGATTGGGTGTTCGTTTGGTTGATTCCAATGAGGATGGTGTAATTGTTCAAAATGGTTCAGAATTGTCTCTTGTTTGGATGTGAAGGCTAAGCAAAATCTTGATCCGATATTGGTTGATTTGAAGGAGTCAGTTTCCGAAAAAGCCATTGAGGCTTTCTCCCAAGCAGGAGATGGTGTCCTTTGATACCAAGTCCAGTTATATGTTCTGAATGTCGTTGAGTTAAGGATTCAAATTTTGATGGAAGCCCACAATTCTCAGTATTCTATTCACTCGGGAGCCACCAAAATGTACCACGATTTGTGAGAGGTCTATTAGAGGAATGAGATAAAGAAGGATATGGCGAAATTTGTAACTAAGTGTCGTAATTGTCAATAAGTGAAAGTTAAGCATCAAAAATTGGGTGGTTTGGATCAAGACATTATCATTCTAACTTGGAAGTGGGAGGACTTAAATATGATTTCCTTACCAGTTTAGCTCGTACTCGTTGTCCATTTGACTCAATTTGGATTATTGTGGATTAGATGATAAAGTTCCCTCATTTTCTTCCGATGAAGACTTTATTTTTAGCCGAAGACTATGCTAAGCTTTACATTCGGAAAATGGTGAGAGGTCTATTAGAGGAATGGGATGAAGAAGGATATGGCAAAATTTGTAACTAAGTGTCGTAATTGTCAATAAGTGAAAGTTTAGCATCATAAACTAGGTGGTTTGGATCAAGACATTATCATTCCAACTTGGAAGTAGGAAGACTTAAATGTGATTTCATTACCAGTTTACCTCGTACTCGTTCTCCATTTGACTCAATTTGGGTTATTGTGGATCAGATGATGAAGTTCGCTCATTTTCTTTCGATGAAGACTTTATTTTTAGCCGAAGACTATGCTAAGCTTTACATTCGGAAAATGGTGAGGTTGCATGGGATGCCTCTATCCGTTATCTCCGATCGTGGTACTCAGTTTATATCTCAGTTTTGGAGGTCATTTTAAAAGGGTCTTGGTATTCAAGTGAAGCTTAGCACAACTTTTCATTTGTAGACTTATAGGCAAGTCGGCCGTACTATCCATACTTTGGAAGGTAGTTTGAAAGCTTGTGTGATTGAATTCAAGGGTAATTAGGATGATCATTTACCTTTGATCGAGTTTACTTATAAAAATATTTATCAGACAAGTATCCCAATGACTCCATTTGTGGCTCTCTATGGTAGGAGATGTAGGTCTCTTATTGGTTGGTTTGAAGTTGGTGAGGTAACTTTGATAGGGCCTGAGTTAGTGCATGAGGCTATGGAGAATGTTCAACTTATTAGGGAAAGATTGAAAATAGCTCAAAGTCGATAAAAGTCTTATGTCAATGTTATAAGAAAAGAGGTTGAATCTGATGTTGATGATTGTGTTTACTTGAGAATCCCAACCATGAGGGGTGTGATGAGATTCTAAAATAAAGGGAAGCTTTGTCCCTGTTATATGGGCTCATATTAGATTTTGAGGCGTATTAGCAAGGTTGATTATGAATTAGAGTTACCCACCGACTTGACATTGGTAGATCCGGTATTCCATGTCTTTTTGTTGAAAAAGTGTGTTGGAGATGTGACGTCTATAGTATTATTGGAAAGTTTGGGAGTTAGGGAGAGTCTTTCATACGAAGAGGTTCTAGTTGAAATTTCGGATCGTCAGGTTCGGAAGTTAAGAAATAAAGAAGTTGTTTTCGTAAAAGTTTTATGGAGGAATCAATTATTTGAGGGTGCTACTTGGGAAGCCAAAGCCGATATGACGTCCAAGTATCCCCATCTCTTTCCCTTTGCTCTTATTCTAGCTTGAGGTATTAAGTTCCTAATAGTTCATTTTTTTCCATATTCATGCATTCTCATGTTTCCATATGCATCCATGTTCATGAAAACTTGTTTTAAGTTTATGTTTTAACTTGAAGTTGATTACTCCTTGGTTATGTGCATTTTAATGTGATTTAAATTTATGTTGGGTTGTTAGTCTCTCTCTCCCTATTCTATTCATGCTAGCTTGAGCCCCTTTTGAGGATGAACATTCCCAAGAGGGAGATATTGTAACACCTCATAAATTAAAAAGTTGAAATGGAAAGGAAAGGTTGCACTTTTAGGCACTGAAGTAGTTTTCACGAGTTAACCTACAGACCGTAGGAAGGCAATCATAGGAACTAAGTGGAGATTTTGGAAATGTCAAGTCCCAGATGATGGTCTACAAATCAATAGGATGAGTCGTAGGAATTTGGATGGGTCGTAGAAATGTTTCGTGGAAGGTGCTTTGAACTCAAAGGATTCTTGGTAAAATTTAGATCTACGGAAGAGTTTTATGGACCGTAGGAAGGTCGATGACCCACATAAGCTACTCGTGGAAATGGTTCAAGATTTTTGGGTTCATGTAGTTGACCCTACGACTGGCCAAGACGGACCGTAGGAATTCCTACGATCCGTAGGTCCAGTTCGTAAGAGTCATCCGACAATTTTTAAGTAAGGAGGTTTTGGTATTTTCTTACCCAATTAACCCCTAAAATATGTCGTTTTGGTCTTATAACTACCCCTATAACTGGTTTTAGTCTTCAAACTTAACTTATTCCCTCCCATTCACTCAAACTCACAAAAATCTCTCAAGAATTTCTTCTCAAATTCTCTCTCAAGCTCCAAGGTAAAGAACTAGGGTTTCAAGAACTTCAATGTTTCTTCCTCTACTGCTTTTGGGCTTTGATTGCTAAGGTAGGAAATTCACCAATGGATCTCTTTCATCCATTAGGTTCCAAAAGAAACTCAGTCTCTAATTCAATTTCACCCTAGTCTCTTAGGGTTTCATATGATTCTCCATGGGTTTAATTTATATTGATTTAATTACTTATATTCAATCTTATTATGCATGATTTAACTCAATTACACGATTTCCAATTGTTTTCACATGAACTCATGCCTATGTCTATTTTATGAATATGAACTTATGAATTATGATTATGAATCTATGCATGTTTTATGAAACTAATGATTTATGACTAAATGATGCTTTTAAGATAAGTGTCAATGATTTGTGAACGGTTTTCTCACATATGAACGAAATCAAGATTTAGATGCTTAGAAAGGTAAGTGTCTATTATGAAATTTTTATGCAATCATAGTTTTGAAAGGACCTATTCTAATATGAATTTATGATGGGATTGGTAGTCTTAATTGTTGAATTTCCAAGTATTTTGATATAATTATAATTATGTCTCTTCCAGTGGGTTTTACTTAGCACTGAAAGGACTTTGAGATGGAGGCTCTCCCGCTAGTAGAGGTCGGGTCTGTAGAAGCAATCTCCCTATCTCAAACTACGTGCCCCGTAGGATGTCTTAAATAACCTAGCTAATGGAACCACTTTAGCAAATATGAATGATACGGAGTTCAACCTTGGTAAGTAGTCTCTCTCTTTTCGGTGGGAGGGTTACACCAGATTCCATGTTATAACTCACATGGTCTTATTGTCGGTTAATGATAAATATCCCACAAATGAACTATGTTTTCTTCAAAGATTTTATGAAAGCTTTCTTTATGATTTTAAAATGTATTGCCTTGTATACGCTATAAGATTTGGCTTTCAAACTTCAATATGTCTTTACTTGGTCTTGCATATCCGTGTTTCTAACTCATATGTTATCATGTTTATGTTTTCATACATTTCCCCATACTTAGTACATCCATCGTACTAATGCATATTAGTGCCTACATTGTTTCATAATATAGGATCTGATGCTCCTCCATCTGGACGCACTTAGGTGGATTGCTCTGCTTTGATCACTTGGATTGGTGGGTCCTCATGATTCGAGGACAAAGCCATGGAATACTTTTATTTATTCTATGGTATCTTTTTTTGTTTTAGACTTGTACGTGGTGCATGAGTTATGTATCAACCCCTCCTATGATATTAGAAAGGCTATGTCAGACTTAGTAATGTTCTGCGTATTCTCTTATGTACTTTGTATGTATCATTTATGTCATCTTATGATTTGAGACTTATATCGGTTATATATCTTGAATTGTATTTCATTACATCATGCTTATGTGAAATGATTATTTAGTATCGCTTGGGGTCTTATTTGTCATGTCACGTCTAGGGTTTACTTTGGGTCATGATAGGAAGTCTTTCCACAAAATTTCAAATTGAAAGGCATGCCTTGTAGAGAGTCACTTCAAGTGATCCATTTATGAAATGACTTTGAATGAGCATATATCTTAACATATGAAGAGTTAGAGAGTTTAATACCTATATAATAAAAAATCTTTGAGTCTAGATTTTAGAAAAACAAACCACTTGTCAATCTGAATTCTATATAAAAAGTTATATTAGTTGAAGAAGACATTGTTGGTAGGATTCTACTGACGGTCAAGTAACATATACATGAATAAATTAATATCAACAAGTTTATTCAAGCTCAGAAAATAGAAACTATAACTGAGCCAAAATGCTTAGTTCAAGTGTGCAAAAGTGAAGGTAATAGTTTTAAAGAAAAAGGTTTGTAAAGGAAAAGAATCCGGGATAAAGTGACTTGCCAGTTTAAACGTCCTACTTGCTTGATATACTTATATATATGGCCTACATTAATTAATGGAGTATAAAGGAAGATAAATAATGATAAGTAGTTGTCTCACCTACTTAAGAAATACAAGACCAACAATTAAATAACAATAAATAGGTGTGTCACCTACTTAAATGTTATAAGGCCTAAAATTAATGGGGCCAAATGGACTTGGGGAGGTCATAGTCAGGACCAAGATCTACCTTCCAAGAGGCATTATATATCTATACATTAAGACACCAACAAAGATAGATTAATTATACAAACATATATCTCTTTCTCCCAAGAACCCTCCCTTGATCGCCCATTTTCTCTCATAGAAGTCATTGGCTACACATTATCCTTCATCATGGTAAAGGTATGTGATTTATGTATATTTCTTATTCTTTTAAATTGTAAGATAGTTGAGAATATGTGGATACTTGTTGAAGGTATTGAGGAAGCCCCTAGAGGAAAAGCTCTCTAGGCAGCCCTTTTTTTGTTGTGTTGTGATTTTTAAATGGGTTTTTCTTATTTCAAGGTTTTGTATCGGAGGATAGTGTTTTGTATTGAAGAAGTCAATCTAGGAAACTACAATTTTCAGCAAGTTCAAGGTATGTTTCTTCCCTCTTAACCCCTTTCTTGTCTATGAAAAGAAAGAGACGATTCTAGACGTAATTGTTATACGAACTCGTGGACGGTTGATGTTTGCATAATAAATGACACAACTTCCGATGCAAGTGTCTACGATCATGCAATAGTATAATAACCCAACCAAGGGTTGGGGTCGAGTCCCAAGGGAATGGTTTCAAGAATTAGTAGAAAAATAAAATTCAGTTCTAACTAGTCGTAGCTAAAGACATTAATGATTAAAAACATTGCAAATTAAAGGGGGACACAAGAGTGTCAATTAACAATAGGGGGTTTTGTCACTAGTAAGTAAAAACAGTAGAAATAACAAAGAAATCTATGAATGAGAGGGGATTCTTGGGATGTGACCGGAATACGGGTTAATCTAAATTATTGGGTACATGCTTTCGATAGAAAATTTGTAGAGTAATAGTGACTAGGCTAAGCTATACGTGGGAATAAATTCTCTCTCGAGCAATTTATCTCGTTTCAAATGGGTTCCTCTCGGACACCCACTTGCCGCATGAAGACCAGCCTATGTGTAACGACTCGGAAAATGATAGAGTGAAACTAGAGCCTCACATGTGAGTTTGGAGTTGAGAACTTAAGGAAATGATTATATTTGAATTTGACCCAAAAAGTTCCTAAAAATGTGTTTCGGAAGTTACCGGAAACTTGTTTAGCTGTATATAAAAAGATCCGTTTC
>JAJOOF010001142.1:0-31472 GCA_029582545.1 Solanum lignicaule | reverse complement strand
GTAAGAAAATCAGGGCAAAACCCTAACAAATCTCCCCTTTTGGCTGGATTTTCTTGACAAAGCTTGATTTGTCTTCTTCATTGCATGATAATCTTGATCTGTCTTCTTCACAAAATCTTCATGTATCACTGTTGCTTACCATGATTTAAAATTGATATGGGTTAAAACTTGGAGCCCTGTGTTAAAAGTGATGAACAGGGTTGAAAGTGGAGCTCATGCGTTAAAAGTAATATGCATGAGTTGAAAGTGGAGCTCATGCGTTAAAAGTAAGATGCATGAGTTAAAAGTGGAGCTCATGCGTTAAAAGTAAAGATACATGAGTAAGTGGAGCCCGAGCATTAAAGTTTGCAGGGGTTGAAAGTTGGAGCCTATGCTATAAAATAAGCATGAGTTGAAAATTGATTTTGTTTTAAAGATGGAGCAGCAGGATATTGTTGAAAATATATTTGAAAATTTTCTCCACATGTAGTAGCACAAAAATCTTCATTATCATCACGTTGATTACAAATTGATTTGAAACCATCTTGAGCCTATCTTCAACCTCGATGAACCTGGATTATTGAACCATTGGATCGTTGAACCATGTGCTCTGATACCACTTGTTGGGTTCTGAAGGTGATTGAGCGTCATGCGGAAGCTTACAAATTGCAAATCATATAGTTGATAAATCAGATAACAAAAAACTTATATTAAAAATCAAAATATTATAATATCAAAACTAATATAAAGAAAAACATTGAAACTTTAGAGAGAATAAATCTCCCCATAAACAAGACTCTTAAACGACTACATTGTGGATGTTATTGTTTTTTTTTGTGTTAGAAGAAACAAACCTATATTTATAGAGTCCTAAAACCTTTCCTACTAGAAAAGGAGTCCTAAAAGGAGAGAATAAACCAAATATGAAAGAATATTATATTTTCTTTTCAAGAAAAGTAAAAATATTTATGGTAATGTTTTGTCTTTTCTTTAAGAAAATTAAATCTTAAATTATGGAAAGAAAATCAGGGCAAAACCCTAACAGAAAATGACTCTTATAATGAAAGTAGGGAAAACAAATTTTACAAGTAACATTTTACATTAATTGTGTTCTTTCCACATGCCAACACACGTACACCTCATCTTTACCCCTCACGCCGCATAGCCATGATTCCCACTATCTTCTCCTTCGGCATCATACTTCTACCTCCCATAGTATTTATCTATATTATATATAGATATTTTTGAAATAATTTTTTTTACTTATGTATCGAACCTAAGAAAATAAATAAGAAATTCACCTATTTTCAAATAGAACATATTCGAAGAAAATATTTTCCTTCTTGCTGGACACACTCAAGTGACTATTTGGTGTGCTTATAGCTGTCTTATAAGTCAAAAATCATAAGTTAGGAATTCTAACATATGATTTTTGCTTATTTTTTTCTATTCAACTTAAAACAAATTCTTTAAAGCATTTTCTTTACTTTATCCAAACACTATAAATATACTTCACAATTATTTTAATATAAAACACTTAAAATAAGTCAATTGAAATATGCTTTAAGAGCAATTTTGCAATGTGTTTTGGTCTTGGAAGAACAGGAATTATATCAATAGAAATAGTAATTTGGTGAATTATCAGACGAACATTTTGTAAGGGGCTCGATTAACTAATTAAAACCTGAGAATTTTTTTTCAAATTAGTCGGTAAACGACGTAGAAATTTCAGGTTCACGAATATAGTTTTTATGTCATTATCTCTTTAATGATCTTTGATTATTTTTCCTCTTCGAACTTTTTTCCCCACCACTCTTCTCATAACTTTTGACGAAGCAAAAATATTTCAAAAATCTATAGTCAAACATAATAAATTACTTGTCATCTTGAAAAGGATGACATATTTGATAGGATGAGGGTCAAAACTACTATAGTCTAAATATGCAATTAAACGGGTTGTGTCATCCATTTCATATACAGGTGTATACACAAACTAGAATAAATGTATAACATATTAATTCATTTGACATATTTTAGTAGGGAAAATACCTGAGTTATTGTCTTATTTTGATTTTGATTCTTGCGTTATTTGGTTAAGTACATTGAATTTTCAATAAGTTAAATGTGTGATTTTGCTCCTTTAAGCAAAATTAAATAATTCATAGAATCCACGTTAAAACATTTACTAATCTTTTTATTTTATTTTAAAAGAAACAAATAGAAAGGAAGATTTAAATCTATTTTCTCCCATCATCACCAAAGCTTACTTTCATAAGCATAGATCCAGAAAAAAATCATATGATATAAATGATAAAAGTTCCATCAACAATTGAAATAGTTTATCTCTCTTATGCTCTTTCGTGAGCATGAAAACAAAACTAAAGAATTAAGTGAACAACTTATAACACCAATCTTCTTATTAATAGTATGTTAGCACAATAAATATTTTTGCAGCTAAACAAAATAAAGTTGAAATTGGATAACACTGGGTCTAAAGGAGGAATACTTGTAGTCTTAGCCTGCACCTCTTCCCCTTGTCCAACATCTTCTTCATAGATATTTTGACAAAGCCAAGTCAAATGGGAAGCAAACCATGTAATTGATAAGAATGTCTTTTAGAACAAAGGGAAGGGTGTATGTTGTTGCATTGCTTGCCTTCAAGAAGTTCCTAGAGAATTGGCCAGATGCAGCACTGTGACGACTAAGGAGTGGATTCTCCATTGAAAGGGTATAGGAGAAGACTTGGGTGATCATTCCTCGCATCTCTTTGCGGTGATTAGTCATTTGAGTGGTTACTTTCAAGGACCTTACTTGAATTTTCAACAAGATTTTGGAGACCTGAATATTATTTTATAGAATGTTCAATTTTAATTGAATATCAAAATCTAGAATGCTTAAAATATTAAAATTTAAGTTTGATGTTGTAATACAAGTATCATACTTGTACTGTGTTTGACACCTATATATTGGTCTGTCATGGGTACCAAATGGCTTACTTATCAATATATCTCTTCTCTTAAGCTATCTTAATGCAATACGAGGAAACTGAATAGTAATGGAATGATTCCACTTATTCAACTTCGGACCAAAGTGTATTCTTTAAATGATAACATGGTGGCTGTAATTTGAACATAGATGATTGGCCTTTTTAGGTTTTTGTTTTCATACATCTTGCTTGCAGATCAACCGGCTGCTTCTGGACAGTAACAATACCGAGTACCAACCACTCATTAAAGAGTTTCGTGCTTTCCTAAGTGACTGCAAGGATGTATTGGATGAGGCAACCACCATGAAATTACTAGAAAGGTAGCTTATCTGGCAACTGATTTTAAATCCAATTCTTGTAAATTTCTTTTTTTTTTGTCAGTCCAATTACTTATCTTTTCTATCTCTTCTTTCCCCAAGAAACATAGTACAGGTTTTTCATGTCATACTAACTGCTGACTATACATATGCACATGTCAGAGACTCACCTGGTAGAACATGTTTGACATTTTAGGTGTTGTGACCTGCAATGTTTTTCAAGCTGAAATTTCATGAAAAAAAAAAGAAATCTATGTAAAGTTCAGTTATCTTCGCTTCATATATTTATTATTTATTCCTTCCCTAATATGTTCTAATAGTTTATCTCTGGCTTTATTGTCCTTTATGTTGTTATTTTTTCTGTTGCAGCTACGGTAGAGTTGATGAGCTAGTGTTCTTTGCTAGTCTAAAGGAGCAATACGAAATTGTGCTTCACCACTACATTCAGGTTTGTTCTTTTTATGTATCTTTTGACATGCTGGTATTTCATTGGCTTGTCTTTTTTCTTTGTCAATGTCTTATTTCCACTTTCATGCTGTTCTTTATTTTTGTTAGGGGTTACCAGAGGCATCTTTATGATTTTGGATACTTGTCTTGTTTTTCCTTTTGTTTGGAGAAAACTGTTTCCCTCCACATTCAAAGGTGGATTGTTGTCTTTCATGCTAGAGTTTCTTCTTAGATCTGGTGTATAATACAATTCTCTCATGTATTCCTTTTGAATGTCATTAGATTGCAAAACCGACAATCTTATTAATGGGGATTTCCATCCAGGTAGTCCTTCAAATTTTCTCAGCTTGAACTTTTCTCATCCCATCCCTTCCCTTCTCCTCCTCCATTCGTTCTTTCCATACACCTCCCCATTAGCATTAAACACGTTTGATTCATATTCATGAGTTAAGTCATGTAATGTGGCATTTTGTTTGATGGAAGTAAGTTATTTTATCTTTCTTTTGTGAAAGATTTGAAAGTCACAAATGTGAAAATTTGGTTGCCATATTTGTCAAAGATTTGGCAACTATATTTGAAGAATTGGAAGCCACCATATTTGATATATTCACATTGAGATGTTGAATATTTTGCATCTTTCAAAGACATCATCCATGACATCAACAAGCCTATTTTTTTCTCTATAAATAGGGAGCTTAGACATTAGTTGAAACACACCTTGAAGCATATGAAAATATTTCATTGCTTTCTTTCTTTGTCTTTCCATTAAGAGTAATTTTGTAAGAGAGTTTGTGTTGGGAAACACTTGTGTGAACCCTTTGTTGGAGTGATCTTGTGAGGTTATTCTCTTTGGGTATTTGGGATTAATTAGAGTATTTACTCTAATTCTATACTCTCTTTTGTACTCTTGTTGATATAGTGATATTGCTCCTCTCCGCTTGTGGACGTAGGTCTATTGATTGAATCACGTTAAATTTGTGTCTTCCTTAATTGCTTTACTTTCGTTATTATCAACTTACGATTGTCTTTGTTATTGTCAGTACAACATTGTTTGGCTAAATTCCGCACTACCCGAGTCATCGATCCTAACAAGTCATAACCTGTAACAACGTTCCCTAGCCTCCACCAGTGTGGATAGTCTCCATGTCTTCGCAAAAGCTTACTCGGGACATATCTTTCATGCTTCACTGGATATCCACAAACCCTTCACATATAGCTACCGTTTGGCCACAGATTTTTAAATATTCTTGGCAAATATTATTTGAGTAAAATTTCACCATGTGTTTGGCCATAGTATTTGGGTAACATATTTCACTTTTTAAGAAAATATGATTTATACTCATAGGTTTTAAAAACTATCAAAACTAATCATAAGTTTGCATTACAAGTCAATTGGATCTTTGTTGCAACAAATAACAAGCAGTGTCCATGACACTGGAGCAATGTGGTAGTTTGGAGTGAGTGCAACAAGCATCATTCCATACATCGTGAAGTAAACAAAGCACATGACTTTGTTACCCTGAGCCAATTGTTTATCATTTTCATCAACAACCATATCATTACTTTCATATTCACTGACTATTTCATCACTACTTTGGTGTTCACGTAAAAAATTATGTAATACAACGCAAACAACTACTATAGAGAGTGTTTTGGTAAAAGACAAAAGTTTGGTGTAAACATTCAATTTTTAAAAGATCCCAAATAATAAGATTTGGCCCAAATACTAGAAAAAACTAATTTGGGAATTTGGGATATTTGCCAAAAAATGGCAAATATGGACAAACATTATTTGCCAAATTTTCCCCCAAATATTACTTGGGAAATCTATGGTCAAACGAGTCCATAATCCCCACCCTTCTAAACAAGTCCACACATCCAAAGTGCATTGTATGTTGGAAATATGCACCGCAATAATATCTTTGTTGGCTTCCCTTTCTAATACAAATCTAAATTGGAAAGTATAGTTCTGAAGCTTTGATACCTTCTACTTCGTTTCCAATCTCCAACCTCGAATGATGGTTGGGGTACCCCCACAAGCTTAGGAAATGGTGGGAAGATATTAAACGAGACTATGGTAAAGAGATTTATAAATTGCTAGATTTTCTGACGTTTCTTATACGCTTTTGATCGATATTTGGTCAAAGCTTTGCTAAAATTTTGGGATCTAGAAAGAGTGGTCTTCAAATTTCAAGATTTTGAGTTAGAAACCACCATAGAGGAAATTGGTGGGTTTACTAATTTGCATTATCATGGGAGGATCATGATTGTACCTCAGATGTAATCCGGGAAGTTCTTGCATTTTCTTTGATTGAAGATAATCTCAAATTGTCATGCTTGGACTATGAATGGATCTCTCTTGACTTTCTATATGAATGCTTTGGTCGTAAGGATGGTTATAAGATATTTGATGGAGAGGTTTCTTGCTCAAACGAAAAGTGAGAGAAGAAGCACTTCAGCGCTTTTGCCATTGCATTGTTGGGTACTTTGGTATATCTGAAAGAAAATGGAAAAATAGATACATGCCTTAGTTCTGTGGTTCGAGCGGTGGCCCAAGAGGTGGGTAGCATTGAGGTAACTTTGATGCCATTGATAGTAGCAAAAATGTTGAGGGCTCCATCCAAATGTGCTAAAGGTAGGAGATCTTTCGAGGATGCAACTTTTTGCTTCAATTGTGGGCGATAGAACACTTCTACAAGCGGTCCAACATGATAGACATTCTTACTGGGGTTGGCAACAAAATTGACACTCATTCGCGTAGAATGGCCAAGTTTATTGCCCTAGTAGGAGTTGAAGATTGGGTTGCATTCATAAAGAGCTTTGGGATATCAAATTTAATGGAGATACTCTTAGTAGTCTATCCCTAGTGTTATTATAAGAGGTGATGAGCTTTACTACATCGAGAGCATTGGTCTAAGGGGGTGTCCAACCATATTTTCTTTATGAGTGCTTCGTTAGTTTGTGCAAACTCAATTCATACCATTGCGGTAGAATATGGGCAAGTTTGAGTACAAATTTGGGCTAGAGATTCTAAAAGTTCACAATATACTTCAGAGGTTGTAAGAGTTGGTGACTATGAGTGTCTACGAGGATCAAGCCTTTTGCACATTAGAATATTATGTGTGGCTTCTAAAGGATATTGAGAGCATGGACTAATTTAGCAGAGAAAGGCATCATGGATGTGAGGATGTGAAGGAAAAGACTTGGGCATCCAGCTTGCTTAATTGTCCATATTACATCACTCCAGAGATGAAAGAACAAATTGCTTAAAGCTTTGAGAATCAATGAAGTTTAGGACTTTCCCCTTTTGTTATCCTATTTTCCTTAGTTTAATTTTCTGTCTTCCTACTTCTTCGCTTGAAGAGATGTACTGTTTCAAGTATTTAATGAATCAAATGGTTGTTTCTCTTTTAGTTCTGACTTTAAACTCTAATTAATATCCAAATAAGGCTTGGATTAACCATCGTGAATCACTTATTTGTCGTCTTAGGCTTACCTCTGGCTCAATGAGGCACCCTACATTTAGGTCGTTTATTTCTCTAGAGCATCGTGTTTATTTTTATAATAAAATATGTTTTACTATCCTTACAAGACTTTCCTCTTGATTATTTTCCCTTCCCTAAAGGTTTATTTGTGCACTCTAGCATATCATGTCTTTTAGCATTTTTTTCAATGACACAACTGTTATATCTGGTTATTATTCCGATTGTAATGCTTCTACCGATGCTATTTTTTTAGCATTGTGCTTAATTTTAGTGGCCATTCTAGCTGCACTTCCTGATTCTACGCTTGCTTCTACCATTTGATCGTGTATGATATGCTAGAGTGCACAAAACAACCTTTAGAATCTCTTGCCCAAACTCGTACAAAGACTTGCCGAGCAAGGAATCTCCCTATCAAATATCTTGTAACCATCCTTACGACCAAAGCGTTCATATAGGAATTCTAGAGAGATTCATTCATAGTTCATGCATGCCAATTTGATATTGTTTTTCAATCCAAGAAAAATGCAAGAACTTCTTCCTGGATTGTTTATAAGGTACAATCATGCTCATTTGATTGTAATGCAATTCGGTGAACCCACCAATTCCTCTATGGTGGGTGTTAACTCAAAATCTTTAAATTTGAAGACCACTCTTTCTGAATGTGCTTTGACCAAATATCGATGGCATAAATAAGGAACGTCAGGAAACCTACAATTTACGAATCTCCCTACCATGGTCTTGTTTTATATCTTCCCACCATCACCTAAGCTTGTGGGAGTACTGTTAGGGTTTTGCCCTGATTTTCTTACCTTATTTGAAGTTTATTTTTTTCTAAAAGAAAAGACAAAACATTACCATAAATGTTTTAACTTTTTTTGGAAGGAAAATATTATTTTCTTCCATATTTGGTTTATTCTTTCCTTAGAGGAAAAGTTTGGAGATCTATAAATTTAAGATCCTTATTCTCATAGCAGAATACAATAACTTCCACAATGTAGACGTTTAAGAGTTTAGTTTATGGGGAGATTTATTCTCTCAACAATTTATAATATTTTTCTTTTAATTATCTTTCATATAATAATATTATATTTTTAGTATAATTTTTTGTCGTCTGATTTATCAACCATATGATATGCAATTGTAAGCTTCCGCATGATGTCCTAATCACCTTCATAACCCAACAAGTGGTATCAGAGCACATGGTTCAATGATCCAATGGTTGATCAAGATTGAAGACAGGTTCAAGTGGTTTCAAATCAATTTGCAATCAACGTGATGATAATGAAGATTTTTGTGCTACTACATGTGGAGAAAATTTTCAAATATATTTTCAACAATCTTGCTGCTTTATCCTTAAAACAAAATCAAAATTTCAACCCCAACAAACTTTTAATGTTCAGATTCCACTTTTAACTCATGCATCTTACTTTTAACGCATGAGCTCCACTTTTAACTCATGTATCTTACTTTTAACGCATGAGCTCCACTTTCAACTCATGCATATGACTTTTAACGCATGAGCTTCACTTTCAACCCTGCTCATAACTTTTTAAAACAGGGCTCCAATTTTTAACCCATAACAATTTTTAAATCATGGTAAGCAGTGATACATGAAGATTTTGTGAAGAACAAGATTATCAAGCATATGAAGAAGGAGGATCAAGTTTTGTCGAGAAAATCCAGCTAAAATGGGAGATTTGTTAGGGTTTTACCCTGATTTTCTTACCTTATTTGAAGTTTATTTTTTTCCTAAAAGAAAAGACAAAACATTACCATAAATGTTTTAATTTTTTCTGAAAGGAAAACATTATTTTCTTCCATATTTGATTTATTCTTTTCTTAGAAGAAAAGTTTGGAGATCTATAAATTGAAGATCCTTATTCTCATAGCAGAATACAATAACTTCCACAATGTAGACGTTTAAGAGTTTAGTTTATGGGGAGATTTATTCTCTTAACAATTTATAATATTTTTCTTTTAATTAGTTTTCATATAATAATATTATGTTTTGAGTATAATTTTTTGTCGTCTGATTTATCAACCATGTGATACACAATTGTAAGCTTCCGTATGACGCCCTAATCACCTTCATAACCCAACATGTACTCCCTCCACCATTCGAGGCTTCCCTTGCTAATACAAATCTAAAAAGGAAAGTATATATACCATGTGGGTATCATAGAGTCCTACACCTCACATGAACGTTCTCTTTTATTGATTTAGAGAAACAAGACAAGGAACAAAAATAAAGGAGCCAAAAGTTGTGTAGAATTAGATTATGAAAAATACAGAAATCAGGAAAAATGATTTGAAATAAATAAATAAAAGTAATTAGAAAAAGGAGAGTAAAAATGAAAAAAAGTATAATATATAAATTATTGTGGTTACTGATTTTGAGAAAAAGACAAAGTTATATTAAAAAAAATGAATGAATATTTACTATATTAATTATCTTTCTTTATTTTATTGTATAGAAATTAAAGAACAATAAAGATAGGGAGCGAAAAAAGTGAATGAAATTATATCATGGAGAAAAAAAGAAAAAGAAAAAGAAAAGAAGAGTTAAATGAAATTAGAAAAGAAAACGACAAAAAGGAAAAAGATGAAAATAAGGAAAGCTCAAAATGAGTATGAAATCAGATTATGATGAAAAAAAGAAAATAAAGAATAATATGGTTTGAAATATAAAATGAATAGAAAAGGAGAAAAAAAGTAAAAAATAAAGAATAAGCAGGAAAATAGAAAAGGAAAAGAGAAATAAGAGGGAAAAAATGTAAATAAATAAAAAAGGAACGGAGAAAAAGAGGCAATTACCTACTAAAGCTACAAAGGGTAGGTAGGGTAATTAATTAGTTTGATGGGTAGAAAATAAATGGGTAGGCAAGGGTAATTGCTTTACTTTTAATGGGAAGTTTGGTATCCTTACTATTTTCTCTATTAATATTTTTCTTTTCTTTGATATTTTCATCTCAGCTTCTTCAAACCTGTTTTGTAAAAGATTTTTCTTGTAAGGTTGCATACATCCCACCCTTCCCATACCCCGCTTGTGGAAGCACACTGTGTATGTTGTTGTTGTATGGAATGCTTGAGTGGATGCTAAATAAGGTCATGGATGTTAGTCGTTAAAAGGCATAAGAGTTGGTGTAGATTTAGAATAGTCATGGCAATTATACATGTTTTTTTTTTTTGATGATATGATGGCATACTCATAGGTAGAACATTGAGATATGTGAGTTGTAGTACTCATTTTTGAGCTAGAGCTTTAGAGCTATTGTTCTTCTTCTAGTGTTTTTACTTTCGAAGAGTGAACCTTGTTGTGCTGTTAGTGGTGCAATCTGCCATGGTCTTCTCTTGGGTCCCTTTAAAATACGCAGTTGAAATGGAATGATGTCTGCGTTTTGCTTGGACATCCCAGTCTACAGACTACACTCATCTTCAATGGATTCCTCTGGAGAGCGGCTTGGTGCATATAACGCATATTTTCTTTACTGATTCCACTACCCTTTCCTATCTTCGACGATCTTTATCCAACCCCACTGCACCCCCATACAGACTCTTACATTTCTTTCTTTGAGATTGCACTTGGCATAGAGCATGAACTTCTGTCAACTTGCATGCTTCTGTTTTTTGGATACTTATGAATAAGACCAAGAGAATAAATAGTATTTGTAGATCTATTTGCAGATGTTCTGCATTTTGTGCTCATAGTAACTCGGTGCATTATTTGATTGTTGGTATGAACAGTAAGTTGTCTTTCTTTTTCCATGCAATACACAGCAAGGAGAAGCAAAGAAGGTATTACAAGTTCTTCAGAAGCCTAATGTTGCAACAAAACTTCAGGTATGGGTAAAAACTATTAAGTGGGTGTTTGGATTGGCTTATTTTAAGTAGATTTTGACTTTTAGGTTTTTTTTGAATTTTTGAAATGTTTGGCAAACACAAAATGTGCTTTAAGCACTATATCTTAGGCTTAAAAAGTACAAAAAAAAGCCAAAAGTCAAAAGTTGGGTGTTCCTAACTTCTTACTTTTAGCTTTTAACTTGTAAGCCACTTAAAAAAAGCCAATCCAAACACCCCCTAAGTAGGGATTGTGTTTTAAATCTATTGTAATCGCACTATGCCCTACATGGATTCTTTTGTTCTATTGCAGTTCAAGTTTGCACCAGATCTCATCATGCTTGATGCATATGAAACTATTGAGTCATGGATGACCACTAAGAGTTTGAACTCAATAAAGTTCATTAATGCAATGATGCATTATTCAAGTGAACCACATTCAAAGTAATGCGCATATCTACCTTGCATTGAGTTCTTTGATTTTCTTTCTAACACGTTCTTCATGACCTTTCAATTTTATGTGCCAATTCCTTTTCATTTAGTTGTATCTTGGTTTTGTGGATAGTAAGGGGGGGGGGGGGGTAGTTGAACGGGATTTTTTTTAATGTGTGACCTATTTTAGTCCTTAATGTAGCAATGTGCATCCAAGCCTATCTTAGTTTACTGATGCTCCACCTTCGGTTATCTTTTCTTTTAGGAGACTTTTTGAGTAAAGGTAACTTTGTATTCACAAAAAACTCATTAACATAAGGATGGTGAGGATCATTTTACAACCCACAAACAGTGTGTGCACATTCCTCAATGAGGACTACACAAAAAACTTCACTAGTTACATATGAAGGCAACTATATCTACTATGTCCCCCACCATTTCCTGTTTACACCAATAATAAAGTAAACTAAGGCATTGGATTTTAATCATTTGGCCGTTGGTCCCTTTGCCTTCAAAACATCTGGTACTTTTCTCCTTCCACAATGTCCACCAGACAGAAGCTGTGATGGACCTCCACCAGTCTTCATTGGTTCCTCTTTTTCCAATACCTTTCTAGCTATTGAGTATTTCCATAGTGGACTTAGGCATTACCCAACCAACTCCTAGGATACATAGGAACATGTTCCACAGATTTGTAGCTGTTTTGCAATGAAGAAATAGATGGTTGTTTACTTCTGCTTCTTGATTGCACATAAAACACCTTGAGCAAATTTGGAAACATCTTCCTTGTAACACTTCATGTGTTAGACATGCTTTTCTTACCACTAACCAAGTAAACCAAGATATTTTTAATGGACTTTTAACCTTCCAAATTATCTTCCAGGGCTATACTCTTGTGTTGACTTGGTTGTTGTTCCCCTCCCAGTAGCATGACTTCACTGTGAAGACCCCTTTGTTGTGTAGTGAGCTTGTCTGCATTGGTGGCAATACATGAGAAACTATTCAACACTTGAAGAAGACTAGCAATCTATGTCACTTCCCAATTGTTTGGAAGCACGTGTTATGTTCGAGATGTTCGACCATATGTGACCAAGTTGGACCCTAAGGCATTGAAGTGTGTTGGGTTATTCACGCCTTCAGAAGGGGTATCGATGTTATTCTACTAAGCTTGGTAAATACTTGGTGTCAAATGATGTGGTATTTTCAGAGACTACACCATTCTTCTATGCACCTCCCATTTCTACAACTCAAGAGGAGGAAGATGAGTGGTTAGTCTAGGTTACTCGTGTTATGACAAAACAATCAAATAATGTTCTTCAATCTTCTAGCTCCCCTATTAAACACCAATTGACTATTGGACCTACAACTTCTGCTCCAACAAGACCACCAATTGTTCAAGTTTATTCGAGAAGATGAGAGATCGATGATACATGTTCTGCACCGGTTCCTCTGTTATCAAATCTTTCTTCACCCGATCCTTCAAAGAATTTAGATCTCCTTATTGCTCTTCGCAAAGGTAAAAGGACTTGTCAATCCATATATCCCATTGTTAATTTTGTTTCCTATGACCGTTTATCCTCTATGTCGAGGTCTTTGGTTGCTTCTTTAGACTCCATATCTATACCCAAAACAGTGAAGGAAGCTTTGAACCATCCTAGATGGTGTGATGTGATGCTTGAGGAAATATATGCCTTAGAGGAAAATCACACGTGGGATTGGTGGATTTACCTAGCACGAAGAAACCAATAGGATGTAAGTGGGTGTTCACAATTAAAGTTAATCCAAATGGTTCTGTGGCAAGACTTAAGGCTAGGCTTGTGGCTAAAGGGTATGCTCAAACTTATGGAGTGGATTATTCAGACACTTTCTCTCCGGTTGCAAAATTTACTTCCATTTGCTTGTTCCTTTCTCTAGCTGCTTCTGAGAATTGGCCTTTACATCAGTTGGATATAAAAAATGCATTCCTTCATGGTGATCTTCAAAAGGAAGTATCTATGGAGCAACCACCTGGTTTTGTTGCTCAGGGGGAGTATGAAAGAGTCTGTTATTTGAAGAAATCCTTGTATGGATTGAAATAGAGTCGCCGAGCTTGGTTTGGGAAGTTCAGTGAGATAGTCCTGGAGTTTGGGATGAAAATGAGCAAATGTGATCACTCAGTCTTCTACCGACAATCAACAGTTGGCACTATTTTGCTGGTTGTGTATGTTGATGACATTGTCATAACAGGAAGTGATTATGCGAGGATCTCTACCCTCAAATCCTTCCTGCATACTAGGTTTCATACGAAAAACTTGGGTCAGTTGAAATACTTTTTGTCTATAGAGGTAAATAGAAACAAGAAGGGAATTATTTTGTCTCAGAGAAAGTATATTCTTGATCTTCTTGCAGACATTGGAAAGTTGGCAGCTAAACCTTGTAGTACTCCAATGGTTCCCAATGTACAGCTTATGAAAGATGACGGCGACCCATTTGATGATCCTGAGAGATACAGTAGGTTAGTTGGGAAGTTAAACTACTTTGTTATGACTCGTCCAGACATTGCTTTTGCAGTAAGTGTTGTTAGCTAGTTCATGTCCTCACCTATAGTCAAACACTGGCAGCTTTGGAACATATTTTATGTTACTTGAAAGGAGCCCCTGGTCTTAGGATATTATATAGCAATCACAGTCATACTCGCGTTGAGTGTTTTGCAGATGCTGACTATGTTGGATCCAAAATTGACAGGAGATCGACTACCGGCTACGCTTCTTCCTCTTTTCAGAGTTATACCTTACATAATGTATTTGATCTCGGTTATAGGAATAATAACAGTATTATTAGGAGCTACTTTAGCTCTTGCTCAAAAAGACATTAAGAGAGGTTTAGCCTATTCCACAATGTTTCAATTGGGTTATATGATGTTAGCTCTAGGTATGGGGTCTTATCGAAGCGCTTTATTTCATTTGATTACTCATGCTTATTCCAAAGCATTATTATTTTTAGGATCCGGATCTATTATTCATTCAATGGAAACTATTGTTGGATATTCTCCAGCTAAAAGCCAGATTATGGGTCTTATGGGAGGTTTAAGAAAACATGTACCAATTACCAAAATAACATTTTTATTAGGTACACTTTCTCTTTGTGGTATTCCACCTCTTGCTTGTTTTTGGTCCAAAGATGAAATTCTTAATGATAGTTGGTTGTATTCGCCAATTTTCGCAATAATATCTTGGGCTACAGCGGGATTAACCGCATTTTATACTGTGTCTTTGTTAGAGGGACCTAGTTTCATGGAGGAGTAAGAAGCAAAGTGTTGTATTTCGATCCAGTGCAGAATCTGAGTACATAGCTATGTCACAGTCTACATGTGAAATTATGTGGATATGTCATCTTCTAACTGAAATTGGGCTGGAATATCATACACTAGCAAAACTTTGGTATGATGATCAAGATGCCATGCATATTGCCTAAAATCCGGTGTATCGTGAAAGAACTAAACACATTGAGGTTGACTGTTAATTTATTCGTGAGAAGATTCAGGAAAACTTGATTTCCACCGTTTACGTGAAGACACGAGAGCAAGTAGCTGATTTGCTCACAAAGGCGTTGAATGGAACTCGAGTTGATTATCTTTATAACAAGTTAGGCATGATCAACATATATACTCCAGCCTGAGGAGGGAGTGTTATAGAATGTATATAGACTTAATCTTAGTAATATACATAGTTATATATAGGCAACAAATTTATAGGGATCACAACAGATCTGTAGGAATCACTCTTTATTTCTTTTCTTAGTGAGCACCTTATGTATTGTATTTATTCACTGTTCACCTACTGGAATAAGACAACATCTTTAATTTTTTTTATTTCTAGCTAAATATTGTTCAAGCTGGAGATTTTCATCTACCACCATTTATGGCATTGGAGTTGGAGCCTCTACGACATCTTGAATTGGTACATTAAGATCACGTTCATCCTCGCTTATCATGTTGTGCAGTATAGTACATGTAATCATTATATCATGTAGCACTTTCTTTCTCTAAAAATGTGATGGTCCTGTAATATTTGCAAAACGTGATTGCAAAACTCTGAATGCACGTTCAAAAATTAATAATAAAATTAAATTATATTACTGACAAAAATAATTAGAAAAAAAATTGAAATATTATTAATTCGGGATGAAAGTGGTATATATTAAATAATATATTTTTTAAAATATTATATTACATTTAAAAAGAATTATGAATATTAGATATTTAATTAATGACATTATATGTAAAATAATATGTTAATTTGAAAATAATAGAAATAATAATAAAATATTAAAAAAATGAAAAGAGAGTGTGAATACTAGTTCTCCAAATTTGGAGAATTTCTATTCAACTTTCTAAAAATAAAGAATAGAGTCTAAAATAAAAAGAGGTTGGAGTGCCCATTCTCTATTTTACTCTCCAAATATAGAGAATGTAGAGTAAAATAGAGGTGGGTTGGAGATGGTCTTAACCATCATTTGCAATTATTACCACCAACCATTATTAATTCCACTAATCACCACTGATAATTATCACCATTATATATTGCTAATCGACATCATTATTCACCACCACTATTATTTATCAGTATCATTTCATTACTAATTATCAGCCGCCGCCACAAACAACCACACGGTCAATAACTATTGTCAACCACCATACCATAATATACTGCCCACAATCACCTTCATTAGTCACTCCATCCAAATCGACACACAATAACCATCATTAGTCATCACCACCATTAGTTGTCATATAAAAGTTTTAAAATATGTTATTGATATAATATTAGATCAATTTAGTATTTTGTTTGAATTTTATATGTATTATTTTTTAAACAAAGACAAATGTTATACATTTATATATTGAGAAAACAAACAATCTTAATTATTTAGTATTCATATCTTAATGCAACATCTTAATATTCATATGTGTATTAAGATTCAGATCTCTAAATTTCAATGCACATCTTAACATTCAAACGAGTATTAAGATTCAGATGTTTTAATCTTAACAAAAACAAATGACGTTTTATTGTCCTTTGGAATAAGTTGAAATCTGAAGTGCAAGGCATGAGGTTGGTCTATTGATTGTTGCTTGTCACGTGTAGGAAATCAAGACTGAGAGCCAGTTGTCAAGCACAAGCTATTCTTGTTACTTGCACTAAATAAAGAGAAACAAAAAGGTGTAAAATCCTGCAAAAAAACTTATCTGAATTACGTCTTCCTTATTTATTCATGTTCAAGTCTTTTCTCTAAAAAAACATGGTCATTGGTGGTGTGTAGAAGCTTCTACTATTTGATAAATTGATTATTACTTGTCACGTGTAGGAAAACAAGACTAAGAGCCAGTTGTCAAGAACAAGCTATTCTTGTTACTTACATAAAATAAAGAGAAAAAGAAAGTGTAAAATCTAACAAAACCTATCTGTATTAGGTCTTCCTAATTTATTTAAAATCAAGTTTTTCCTCTAAAAATTAAGGTCATTTGATAAATAAGGAATTATAAAGATAAAAAGGAATATTTCATCTCAGATGATTCTCTTGGACACTGCAATTCTATTTATACTCATCTGGACAGTTTCCTACACAGGTAATTCCCTAACAAACTCCATAATAAAAGCAACTTGTGTAACCTAATCGTCGTATATACGTTTTGGGACTTAAATGAAAGACAGAGAAACAAAATGGACTAAAAGTAAGGAATAAAGCATCCAAGGGTGTGGCGTAGTGGTTAATGAAGTGCATTAAGCACCTAAGTCTCATATTCAAATGTTCAAATTCCAGCAGAGACAAAAAATTAGGTGAATTCTCCCATCTGTTCTAGCATTGGTGGATAGAGTTACTTGGTATATGATGCTGGTGGGAGGTGACAGATGACCCGTGGAATCAGTCAAGGTTCACACAAGCTAACCCGGACACATAGTTATTAAAAAAAAGTAATTAAGGAATTAAAAATAGCAACTGACTTTAGCTAATCTCAGCCCAACTAATCATATAGTCATAAAATGTCCACACTTTGGTTGCTTGGATCACATCTAAACATATTATTCACCTTGTATTCCTAAGATACTTAGAACAAAACTTTGAAGAATTTGGTAAGAAACAACAAAGTTTAAAGAGTATTTTCAAACTAGAAAATTAAAACTAGTAGAGAAAATAGAACCAGAAACAGATTAGAAACAATATAAAAATATTTTTCTCACAGAAAGAAAATCAAGTCCACTGAATGCACAGTGTCCCCTTAAGGAAATTATTCCCCTCAAGTACCCGAGGTTAATGGAATACATCCTCCCAGGATAGAACGATCTTACTCACCGGTGTCTTGGTACCTAAAACCACAGTGTCAGCCAACCACTTAACGGCAGTAAAGTACACTTAGAATACTAGATTTAGTAGTGGTAGAAGAAGTCCAGAAATATTCATTCTTTCTTAAAATGAGAGGAAATCCCTCAATTTATAGAAAACAAAGGGTAGTGTGAAAAGGTTCTTATTCTACCTTACCGGAAAGGTCACAAACCTTTGGAAAACTCACAATCTTTTGGAAAGGTCACAACCTTTCATAAAAGTCACAACTTTGCATAAAAGTCCCAACTTTTCATAAAAGTACAACTCTTCATAAAAGTCGCAACTTTTCATAAAAGTCACAACTCTTCATAAAAGTCGCAACTCTTCATTTTCCATTTACACCTTTTAAAACCCAACAATCCCCCACATGAATGGGGAATAACTCCAAGACAAAGAAATGGACAAGTATGTGTACTTTACAAGAAAGAATTAATTGCATCTGGATAAGTAGGTTTCCCCTAGGACTTTCCGTAGTGAACAAATATCGGATATACTCGGTCAATCGGTAGATGCAATATCTTTGAACTGTCGAGCTTTGGTCTATACCTAGACAACCATATGTCACACAATTAACCCTTTACCATTTATGGTTTTTAAGGTTGTGTTCATTTCAGCCATGAACACCTCCTTGTTTCATGAGTGTATAGAGAATAGGCTTTTGACAATAATTCTCTTCGAAGCGGCTTACACTTCACACTCACATAGGTGATTTCTAATTGTGTCATCGCGTAAATACACTATTTGGTCAAGTCTACCAAACTTAGCAAATCATTAAAAACTTTAAGCTTTATTAACTCATTAACAAGCCTTAATGTTTTAACCTCGTTCCTGAACATTGTCTTCATCATGAGAATGGATTGAGTTGATTGACAATGTTGAATCGTTAGTCACAACTTTGTTTTTCTCCTTGAATCTAGCTCTTGGGATCTCCAGTCTACTAGATAGAGTTACCGCCATGATGACTTCTCCTAAGCCGTAAACTCATTCCCTTAGATGATCTTTCAACTTTCTCTCTAGTTAGGCCTTTTTGTAAGTGGATCCGACACATTATCCTTTGACTTTACATAGTCAATTGTGATAATTCCACTAGAGAGTAGTTATTTTCTAACGATATTATGTCTATCTCTAATATAATGAGACTTTTTGTTATGCATCATGCTCCATGCCTTACCTATTGAATCTTGACTATCAAAGTGTATGCATACTAATGCCAAAGGTTTGGACCAAAAAAAAATATCTATCAAGAAATTTCGGAGTCTTTCAACTTATTCACCGGCCTTATCTAGAGCACCTAACTGAGAGATCATTGTAGAGTTAGCGATACATGTCTTTTTGGAAGATTTCCAAGAGACTGCTCCTCCACCAAGAGTAAATACATATCCACTCGTGGATTTTACTTCATTTGATCCCAGTGATCCAATTTGCATCACTATATCCTTTCAATACTGCTGGATATTGTTATAATGCAAGACATAGTTTTTAGTATGTTTTAAATACCCCAAAAACTCTTTTCATTGCCATCCAATGAGTTTGATTGGGATTACTCGTGAACCGACAGAGTTTACTAATAGCACATACTATATTTGAACGCATACACTTCTTGATATACATCATACTTCCCAATACTCTAGCACAATCCAATTGTGAGTCACTTTCTCCTTCACTCATTTGAAATGCAAAGCTCACATTTATTGGAGTCTTGACAATATTGAAATACAAATATTTGAACTAGTCAAGTACCTTTTTGATGCAATGAGACTGTGACAATGCTAAACATTATGGAGTTCTAAGGATTCTTATACCTAAGATCGCATCAGCAACTCCAAGATCTTTCATATCAAACTTGATTTCTAGCATACGTTTAGTAGCATTTATGTCATTATTGTCTCTACTGATGATCAACATGTCATTAATATACAAACAAATAATGACCGTATGATTTTAATGTAAACACATTTATCACTTCCATCATTCTTAAATCCATTTGCCAACATATTTGGTCTAATTTCTTATGTCATTTTTTGGGTGCTTGTTTTAGTCCATAAAGTGACTTAACAAGTTCACAAACTTTCTTTTCTTTACCAGGAACTACAAAATCCTCGGATTGTTCCATGTAAATTTCTTCCTCCGATTCTCACATTCATTTGATGAATTTGGAGGTCATATACCACAACTAATAATATTAACATCCGAATGGATGTAATTCTAGTTACTGACGAGTATTTATCAACAAGATCAAGACCTTATTTTAGTCTAAAGCCTTTGACAAAAAGTCATGCTTTATATTTGTCAATAATTCCATCGACTTTTATTTTCCTTTCGAAGATTCACTTTGAACCCAAAGGTTTATTTTCTGGAAGAAGATCAATGAACTTCCAATATGGTTGCGCAAGATTGCATCAATCTCACTATTGACACCATCTTTCCAGAAGGATGAGTCTACAGAAGACACAAGAAATGTTACAAAATCATATTCAAAGGAAGTAGATGTCCTTTGACATTTACTACGCCTCGGAATCTCTTTATTAAGTACATTCGCTTTTTTTCCTTTCCAAGGTCTTTTAGACCTTTCACTAGACTACTTAAGTCTAATTTTACAGTCCACAATCATAGGTCCTATTTTAATCCTTTAAGGAATAGGAACTTGGACTTTGGTTAGACACCCCCACACTTTGAAGTATTTCAAGTTGGATATCCTTTCTTTCCATTTCTCATACGGAATAGATTGTGTCCTAAACAAACAAAATTGCTTTCTTTCTAAAAAGACAAAACTTTTTGTTGTTCCCTTTTGCAGTAAGGACAATTCCTCCACACTAGTCTTATGGTAAACCTGAACTTATAAGTAATGCAACCATCATTTTCTTCAAAGTTCGGTTATTTATTTTTTCCATTCTGCAATTCTATTAGATTTAGGTGAATAGGACAGTAGTTTGATGGATAAATCCATTTTCCAAACATATTTCTGCAAAAGGAGAATTATATTCTCCATCCCTATCACTTCTTATCTTTTTCCCAACTGATTTTCAACTTCAATATTATATTGTCTAAACATATCTAATGCTTCATCATTACCATTCAGCAAATAGACATAGTCGTTTCTAATGCAATTGTCAATGAAAGTTATGAGATACTTTTTCCCATCACGAGATGGTGTTGACTTCATATCACAAATGTTAGTGTAAATCAACTCTAAGGGATTATAATTCCTTTCAACAGATTTATAAGAATGCTCAGCATACTTGGATTCCATAAAAACTTGACATTTTTATTTATTGCACTCAAAGTTAGACAAAACTTCTAAGTTGATCAGTTTTCGTTACAAGGTTTTGTAATTGACATGCCCCAAGTGTCATGTCACAAACAATTTGACTACCCAAGAGGTAGCTTTTTCTCACAAATATTTTGTTCCTATTTCTTACAATTTTGTGTGATATAAATATGGTTTAGAGTCATCACCTTGTCAAATGTCCTTTTCGGAAGAACCTTTCCATAACTTTCAATTTGATTGTTATAGAACTACCCATGAACAAAGTTTCATCGGGTCCAATAAAGGCAATATAGTCCAAATGCTTCTTTTACAAAACATGACAAATGATTATTCACCAATATTCATGTCTATACAAATAGTTATATTTAATAGACATATCTTTTCATGAAAAGTCACAACATTTTAAGTGACACTTTTTCATAAAAGAACTCACCCATTTTGAACAAGTATACATATAATTTGGTAGTTTCATACTAGTCATACCATATACTAGTAAAAGAGAAACTCAACGACCACAATATCAAATATCTCCAAAAATTTTGTGGGTCTAACATAATACAAAAGTATCATCGAATTTCATAGCTTGTGCTCCAAATTTAAATTAGACACTAAGTCTAATTTTATCTTTGTCATAAGCATAGAACCCCCCACTTTTTAAATATGATCTCAAAAATATTTTTCAAGTATTTGAAAATAGTTTTTCCACATATTTTTTATCATGCTATCAAAATGTCAGTGGCAACATGAAACCTCTTTTGAAAATATTATTCTACAAAAGAATTATAGTGCTTTAATTCCATTTGACAATCTTTACACAATGTCAAAGTTCATTCCTTAGAGACACAAAATCACAAACTCTAAGTCACTGGTATTTTTCCTCTATCACAAATAGACATACCACTTAGTATTTAGAATACTAACAACAAAGACAAAAAAAATTTGTACAATTTGTTTCTATATAACAATGTAGTTTAAACAAAATCAGACACAATAGAATTTCACATGGAGGACAAAACTACAAAAGTTTTTTTTAGTCTCCAAACATAATTAAACATATTCTTAGATTATCACATAGATATGCTTTTCTTTTCAAATAGCCTTCCAACTATAACATTTTGACATACTATTTTATCAAACAAAAATGTGCATCTCTCATTCTGCAAACTAAAGAATTTTAAAGGCAACACTTTTTTTCAAGGAAAATTCATTCAAAAATCATGTGGTTTGCAGATCTTTTTCTAAAGACATACATGATAAATATCAAAATTGTTAACTTTTAGAAACTATTTTCCTCCTTAGATAAATAATAAGAAGGTTACCTGGTGTAATCTTTAAGCGAAAGACCACCAATTCTTCTAGTACATTCTCACTTCGACCTTGCTAAACAAAGCACCGAATTCTAGAGAAGTAATGCATTAATCTTTCTACTTCCATGATCTGTTTCTCTCAATCAGTAGAATACAAGAAATACCAATAGTATATTAATTTCCTTAAGATTGTTGTTCACCTTTTATTCCTAAGATACTTAGAACAAAACTTTGAAGAACTTGGTAAGAAACAACAAAGTTTAAAGAGTATTTTCAAACTAGAAAATTAAAACTAATAGAGAAAATAGAACCAGAAACAGATTAGAAACAATATAAAAATATTTTTCTCACAGAAAGAAAATCAAGTCCACTGAATGCACAGTGTCCCTTTAAGGAAATTATTCCCCTCAAGTACCCGAGGTTAATGGAATATATCCTCCCAGGATAAAACGATCTTACTCACCGGTGTATCGGTACCTAAAACCACGGTGTCAGCGAACCACTCAACAACAGTAAAGTACACTTAGAATACAAGATTTAGTAGTGGTAGAAGAAGTCCATAAATATTCGTTCTTTCTTAAAATGAGAGGAAATCCCTCAATTTATATAAAACAAAGGGTAGTGTGAAAAGGTTCTTATTGTACCTTACCAGAAAGGTCACAAACCTTTGGAAAAGTCACAATCTTTCGGAAAGGTCGCAATCTTTCGGAAAGGTCACAACCTTTCATAAAAGTCACAACTTTTCATAAAAGTCCCAAGTTTTCATAAAAGTCGCAACTTTTCATAAAAGTACAACTCTTCATAAAAATCGCAACTTTTCATAAAAGTCACAACTCTTCATAAAAGTCGCAACTCTTCATTTTCCATTCACACCTTTTAAAACCCAACAAAACATTCGTTTCTGCTATTTTCGATTCTATCATTTTTTTTATCCCAAGGCTTGAGGTGGACTAATCTTCTTTTTTTCCTTCTAATTTTGGCCTTAACTCTTAATATAACTAGGCGTATCTTGCCTTATTTGCTTACTAAAATTTAGAATAATCCCCGAAAGTTGTATTTATTATTGAATGTAAGAACATGCTTTCAAGAGTTTACGGTCAATGTTGTTAAAGATGAATATTGCACGATTAACCAACATGTTCTAGGTTTTAAGCACCACACACTTAAGTGGAATAACTGCGGGAGAAGGAAAAAACTAAAAAAAATGTATGTGTTATGCAGGAAAAAATAGCTATAAATGCTTACAGTAATTATATAGATCATTATCAAAAAAATAATTATTTAGATGAATGAATTGCAATAAATTCCTATGAATTCGACAAATGAGGCTTGGAAGTTTCATTTAGCGTAGTAGAAGACCATCACGTCTCATAAGGGATTGGAATTAAAGATTTAAGGGTTTCAGTAAGCATTATTAGGAAAATAATTATGTAGATTAGGGATTAAAGGTAAATGCTTTTAGGAATAGCTTGATAGTAGAAAAATAAGGGATATAGGAAGGAGGATGGAGAACTAAAAATGTCACCATGCCCTGAGGGTCCATATTGTGGAGGAACATTGTGAGGAGTTGGGAAGAGTTTACGGTCAATGTGTCATTCAAGAAAGATATGAGGAGATTATGTTTTTGGGAGCTCATGTGGTACATGGAATATCACTTTGAGGATTACTATAACACTCTCAACTTTAACAATACGAACAAACACTTATATATATATATATATATATATGAACTGATATGTTTTACTGACTACAATTACAATACAACAGGACACAAACAAAGGAACTGTAAGTAACACTGATACAAGGAAATACACTTGAAATCTGAAACTAGAAGCCTAGAATTGGGTTGAGAAGATAGAAGAAGAGGGAGAGAACTTTCAGAATCATACTTAACTGCCTACCCTTTCCTACCCACATTTTCACACTTTTATACAACTTTCGTAACTAACCATCGCTTTGCAAACGTGACTTTCTTCTTGCCCAAAAGTAACTGTCCAATCTTTTAGGTGGAATTAAACTTCTAGTACTCCGACCTCGCTTGTCAATGTGAATATCACTAGTCTCATGCTCCTTATCATTCATAGTAGCAGATGTCTCCATTGAGTTCACAGCATTACTCCCGCGCTAAAAATCGACCTTGTCCTCAAGGTTAAAGTCATCTATCTCAATCTGGTCAGGACAATCTTGGAGTTGCAATGGTGTTACCTGTTGGATAGGCTCCCCCAAGCAACGCTTAAGTACTGAAACATGAAACACATGATGTATCTTGGCCTCGATAGGCAACTCCAATTTATATGCCACTTCTCCAATGCGTTTGATGACCTTGAAAGGACCAAAGTATCGTCATCCAAGCTTATGTCCCTTTTGCAGTCGCATAGAAAGTTGTCGGTACGGTTTCAATTTTACGAAAACCCAATCACCCACTGTAAACACTAAATCAGTACGATGTTTATCTGCAAACGTTTTCATCTTTGTTTGAGCTTTGAGCAAATTATTTTTCAATAACGCTAGAACTGCATCACGCTGAATGAAGTAGGCCTCCACCAATTCACTAGCAATGCTCCCTAATATATATCGAGCGATAGTTGGGGGTTCTCGTCCATACAACGCTTTAAACGGTGTCATTCCAGCTGATGTTTGGTACGAAGTATTGTACCAGAATTCAGCCCAAGGCAGCATGGTTACCCACTTGGTTGGAGCATCAGCAACATAACAATGAAGATATTGTTCAAGACACTTATTTAGAGCTTCGGACTGTCCATCAGTTTGGGGATGATATGCAGTACTCATAGCCAATGTCAAACCCTCCAAACAATTTATTTCTTGTCAAAAAGAATGGCGAAATTATGGGTCACAATCAGTGACAATAGTGCGAGGAGGGCCGTGAAGGCGAATTACACCTACTATGAATGCTTCAGCTACCAGTTGAGTAAAGAATGTGGAAGGTAAGGGAATAAAATGACCATATTTGGTCAGTCGATCCACCACGGTAAGGATAGTAGTTTTCCCTTTGGAACTTGGAAGGCAAGTGATAAAATCCACTGCGATATCTTCAAAGACTTGATCTGGTATAGGGAGAGGCTGCAACAAACCTGCTGGATGCAAGTTTGTGTCTTTCATCCGTTGACATATCTGACAAGTTGTAACAAATGATTTCACATCCTTACGCATCTGTCACCAATAAAAATTTGAAGCCAATCAATGGTATGTTCTTGCCACACCAACATGTCCTCCGATATTCGTGGCATGGAATTCAAACATTAGTTTGTGTCGTAGTGGTGCATCTGATGGAATCACAAGCCTGCCTTTAAAAAATAACAACCCATCCTTGAATTGGAAATCCATGTGAGTCTCCACATCTTTTTGTAGAGCTTGCTGAATAGCCAATAGTTCTGGATGTGATTGATTCAAGGATTTCAATTCTTGTTCTAGATTAAATGTCTTGGTAGAAATGGCCATAAGAGAAGCATCTGAATTACGAGAGATGGCATTAGCGGCTGAATTTTGTTTCCCAGGCCTGTATATGATATGAAAATCATAACCCACTAGTTTAGTGAGCCATTTTTGTTGCTCAGGAGTTTGGATGGTTTGATTAGTGAGGTTCTTCAAAGACTGTTGATCTGTTACTATTGTAAACCTTCTACCAAGAAGACATTGCCTCCATTTACTCACAACTTGAGTAATGGCAAACATCTCACGATGATATGTTGATGCCTATTGCATCCTTGCATTCAATTTCTGACTAAAATAAGCGATCAGGTGCCCCTTTTGAGATAGAATGGCACCAATTCCTTTCCCCGAAGCGTCAGTCTCTACTTGAAATTCTTGATTGAAATCTGGTAATGCCAATATTGGAGTGGAACCCAATTTAGTTTTCAAAGTTTCAAATGCAATTTGAGCTTCTGGTGTCCATCGGAAAACATCTTTCTTTAGCAAATCAGTAATTGAACTTGTTATGGAAGCATAATGGTGGATAAATCTTCGGTAGTAGCCTGTAAGGCCGAGAAAACTCCGCACTTCTTTCACTGTACGAGGTGGTGCCCATTGCTGGATGGATTTCACTTTTCCTGGGTCGACAGATAATCCTTGAGATGAGATAATATGTCCCAAATAGTCCACTTATTCCTGTCCAAATAAGCATTTGGACCGCGTAGCCACCAACTAATATTGACGCAATAATTGAAGAATCGAGACCAAATGTTCCAAGGTATCAGTCCAAGTAGGACTATATATCAAAATTTCATCAAAGAATACCAGGACATATCGACGCAAGTAAGGTCTAAATATCTGATTCATAGTTGCTTGAAATGTAGAGGGTGCATTTGTAAGGCCAAATGGCATGACGAGAAATTCATAATGTCCATCATGAGTGCGAAATGCCGTCTTAGGGACATCCTCCGGACGGACCCTAATTTGATGATATCCAGACAATAAATCCAACTTGGAAAAATAGTGAGCACCATTCAATTCATCAAAAAGTTCAATTGTAGGAATTGGAAATCTATCACGAATGGTGATTGCATTTAATGCACGATAGTCAACACAAAACCTCCACATGCCATCTTTTTTTCGAACCAACAATACTGGAGAGGAAAATGGACTAGTACTTGTTCTGATTGTTCCTTCTTTTAGCATTTCAGACATTAACTGCTCCATAACCTGCTTTTGAAAATAAGGATATCGATATGGTTTCACATTAATCGGTCCTGCACCTGGAACTATATGGATTGCATGGTCCTGACTTCATGAATGAGGCAAACCTAGAGGTTTTTGAAAGACATCTTCATATGTATTGAGCACCATTGCTAATTCAGAGGGGAGAGTACATGAAGGTTCCGAATCAGATACTAATTGTAGATGAAAATAGAAGGAAATTGCGTCTGTAGTAGCCATTCTTCTCAGACTATGTAATTGCACCGGTTGCGTATCAGTAGGTGCATCCCCTTTCCACGAGATCTTAGAACAATTCATAGTAAATTCAAATATTCTCTTTGCATAATCAGTAAGGACAGGACCCAAAGTTGCAAGCCACGAAACCCCGAGTACTATATCAGCACCATGAAGGGATAAAATGTATAGATCTTCCACTATTTTGTTGCCCTGTATGGTTATTGGAATTTTTTTAGCCACTCCCTCACATCGTAATCGCTGTCCACTTCCTACCACCACCGAAAAGCTTGGCGTTGGTTCAGTCTCCAATTGAAGAAAGTTTGCCATCCTCGCCTGAATAAAATTATATGTACTAGCATTATCCACAAGCACTTGTACCGGTGAACCATTAACATGACCAGTAAATCGGAGAGTAGTGGAAGGATTTCCTCCAGATAAAGCATGATATAAAATAGCTGACTGTTCTTGAACCTCCAAACATTGTAATTCCTCCGCTAAGACATCATCCGACACAAATTGATCTAGTAAGGTCGCTTGACTCTTCAAATAACAGTAGAAGTTGGGGAAGTGACTTACACTCGTGACCAGGAGAGTATTTTTCATCACAAGAATAACAAAGACCACGTTCTCGTTGACTTTGTAACTCTGCAGGGGAAAGGCGTCTCATGGGCGGACGATTTGATGCAGTTTGGGCAACTGAAGCTATCTGATTCGAGATGTAGGGCTTTGAGACTGTATAAGGATGAGTGGGAGTTGGCAGAAGTGATGGAGCCATACTGAAAGCAGGCTTAAAGGAGCCCCATTCAAGTTGGATCTTTTGCTCGTATAAATGGGATAAACGTATAGCTTAATTTAATTTTGTGGGCTTACGAATTAAAACAGCCGTTTTGATATCAGGTCTCAATCCAAAAGTAAAAAAATGTGCTAATACCTGATCTGGAAAATGCATCGTCTCATTAGAAACCGCTTCGAAACGACTCTGGTATTCAGCCACCGTAGTGGTCTGCCGAAGTTTAGCAAGTTGACCCTCTGGTGCCTCTAGATCTCGTTTCTGAAATCGGACCAACAGTTTCTCAGCAAAATGCTCCCAATTAACTAACTGTTTATTGCAAAACAACCATCTGTACCATTCCGATGCATCACCATCCAAGTAGAATGATGCTAGTGTTAACTTATGATCCTCCGTGATTCTATAAAATTCAAAGTAGCGCTCTGCTTGGAAGACCCATGATTCAGGATTCACTCCATGGAATCGTCCTAATTCAACCGAAGCAGGTTTGTGTCGCAAAGTAGGAGGTGTCTGTGTATGTCCTCCATAAACTTCAATAGTTTGACGTGGTCGAGATGTTGCCACTACAGGAGTACTATTCTGAGAACCTAGCGACATCACCTGACCCACCACCTCTTTTAACATAGATCGAATTTCAGAGATGTCACTCCAGAATGATTCTTTCACCACCCGTATGGAGTCTTCGAGGAACTTGAGTTTTTGGTCCTCTTCTATTAGAGACCTCTGGATGAAAGCACCAATGTAACACTCTCAACTTTTACAATACGAACAAACACTTATATATATATGAACTTATATGTTTTACTGACTACAATTACAATACAACAGGACACAAACAAAGGAACTGTAAGTAACACTGATACAAGGAAATACACTTGAAATCTGAAACTAGAAGCCTAGAATTGGGTTGAGAAGATAGAAGAAGAGGGAGAGAACTTTCAGAATCATACTTAACTGCCTACCCTTTCCTACCCACGTTTTCACACTTTTATACAACTTTTGTAACTAACCATCGCTTTGCACACGTGACTTTCTTCTTACCCAAAAGTAACTGTCCAACCTTTTAGGTGGAATTACACTTCTAGTACTCCGACGTCGCTTGTCAATGTGAATATCACTAGTCTCATCCTCCTTATCATTCATAGTAGCAGATGTCTCCATTGAGTTCACAACAATTACCTTCCCAAATATTTATTGAATTTCATACCAGAATGAGATGGCAGTCTAACTCCAACCATAGTCCGGAGATTAATAGAATAGAGAAGATTTTGTTGGATTTGTGGTTTTGGAAGGTGATAGTTTCAAGGCATGGTCATTTGCTCTATAAACAAAGCACAGTTTCACGCCCCGAGCCTACACCTTGGGCGGGACCGGCACCCGGAGACCATTCCTGGCCCCAAGCAAACCGTTGGCTAGGCTTTCTTAACTCAGCGGAAACCTAACTCAACAGAATGACTCAATGCAATGCATGGTTATAAAACAACTTAACTGATAAAATCTGTCCAAAAAGACAATTCGTGTCTCAAAATAGAATATTTACATATATACATAGATGAGAGACTCAAAACTAACTGACTGACTGTCTATGAAGCCTCTATAATATTGAGATGGATGTTGGGACAGACCCCGCAACATCCTAATAAAACAAAACTAAGAGAACAACATAACTGAGTCCTCCGGAAAGCAAAGAGGCTCACCACTGACTCTAGAGTGCTCAACTGGATCAACGGCATGCTGGATGCTGATCCGGGGTACCTGTGTCTGCATCCTCATAAGATGCAGGCCAACTGGCATCAGTACATTGAATGTACGAGTATGCGAGATGGAAAGCTAAACCACAACTTAAGCTTGAAAGGAGTACAAGATAATTTAACACTTACCTTGGCTCTGCTCGACTCACGAATAACCGAACTCAATATAAAGCAATAAGACACATGCAATATATATAAAGCTTTTAAAACAATTTAAACAACTTAGTTTGTTAATGATTAAAGCAATAACAAACTCAACTTTACTTATATAAAAGTAATATAACTTTAGTGGGAGATTCTTTAACCGACAACTACCGCTATGAGCCCTAGTGATGATACAACGTTTTACCTCACGTTGCCCAAGGACCGTCCTATATCTTGCCGTGATATAGGACCTTACTTAACTTAGTGGATCAACTAACTTAACTTTATGTGATAATCTAAAAAGTATGTCCCGTCAAATCCCATGTTTGGCTACATGGTTCTTATGGAGAGTTGAGTAACTATAAACTCGCGTCCCCAATTCGGTGCTCAATTGTCATGCCCCAAACTCAAGGGCAAAACTGGCTCCTAATGCCAAAACTCAGGCCCGAGCCGACCCTGCTGAACCATTTGCTACTAGCGCATGGTAGCCACACGCAATCAAGAAATCAAACAAGTATATCTCGGCTTAAAACTAAGCCATTGGCCGGCAAGGCCCCTGTCAACTGATTTATAAAAGAAACAACTACTCCCAGAAGATCATATAAATAAATAGCCAACTAGCACAGAAGTCCTGATTGGGCCGTCGAGGCCACCATGATATCTATACCAAAACTAAAAGCAGGTATATATCAATACAATACATCAAACATCTCACAAGCTTCCACAAACCAACAACATAGGCCAGCATGGCCATAACGTAGCTATAAACCCCACACACTAGTTTGCAAGCCTCTAAGAGTAGTAAAGATTGGTGGGATAGGACCCCAGCCTACCCATAACGATATATACAACAAAAGTTAACAAACCTCCCAACTCTGGCAACTCCGGAGGAAAGGGGCTAGCCAATCGGATAAAAGTTAATCCTGCTACTGAGGAGGTCTGTTGACACCCAATTTTGATCCTCCCTGATAATAATTAATTTCTGAGCTTCTTAATTTTCAAATGATTTAGAATAATTAGATTTAAAAAATTCAAATAATTTCAAGGTTATTTTAAATAATTTATGTCGGTTTTATAGTACTTCGAATGATAAATACATTTCATATAATTATATACGTAATTAGTATATTTTATAAGCATTTGAAAATCACATCAAAAGATTTTACTTTGATAAAATAAATATTTTTATTAATTTAGTTCTAGTTTGAATTACGGTTTTAATTTGGGATTAATAGGTTTATAGGTAAATTGATTAGTTTATGGTTAAATTAATCATTTTATTTCATTAAGATTAAAGAGCTCATAAATTAATTATATTAATTTATCTCATTTAAATTTTAGCTAATTTACTACGTAACATTCAATTTTTTGGGCCAATTCCGTAATACACTTGGCTATGTTTTATTACAAACATACCGATTTTATAATCTCAATTTAAACCCATCAAAAGACCAAATTTGGGCCATCCATCAAGAA
>JAJOOF010001141.1:0-46324 GCA_029582545.1 Solanum lignicaule | reverse complement strand
TACCCAAATATAAATATCTATTTGCATTGATGAAAATATTTATATCATAAAATTAACTATTAAATAATTAATAAAAATTAAACTAATACAAACTTCAACTAGCGTTATTACAAGTCATATGAACTTTTCTTTATCTAAAATACTGAAATATTAAGAAATAGTTAATAAGTAAAACAAAAGGGCAATGTTTATATAGTAATAACTATTTTGAAGCAAACTTACTAAGAGTCTAAATCACATAAATATCATTAATAAATAAAGTCATTCTTTTGTCTTGAGCATCAAAAACAAATCGTGACAATTCTCTAAATTTAGGAAAAGGTATTCAGAAGCATATATCTACATTACAAGAGAAATTGTTAACAAAAGCAAATGAATTTAGACTACATCATGTTAACTTCATATATTGTAACATTACATACTAATCTAAATATTAAGCAAAAAAAAAAAATTATTATATCATTAAAATTATTTTCCTCAAGTACTCGAGGTTATGGAATATACCCTCTTAGGATAGAACGACTTACTTCATCAGAATAGTGGTACCTCATGTTCCGCTAAACTTCGAACTCACTGAACGCCAATAAATCACACAAAAAAACTTTAAAATGCAAGAAGAAGAATAGTAGAAGATTAAAAAAAATGTGGTTGAAAAATGAGAGGGCGCCCTCTATTTATAGTCAACAAAGGGTAGTATGAAAAAATATTTTTTGTGTCTTATCTGAAAGGTCATGGACCTTTTCTATAAGTCACAACCCTTTGAAAAAGTGACATCTTTTTGAAAAAGTCGCAACTTTTTGGAAAAGTCATAACTTATTGTTACAACTTTTTGGAAAAGTCACAACTCATTGAAAAATCACAATCCTTCGAAAAAAGTCATAACTTATAGGAAATGTCACAACTCATCGAAAAAATCACAACCTCAGTTAGGGATATTATAGTAATTTAACATTCAAGTTAGGAGTTCATGCTTTTATGGTAATATATAGATGGTATATGATATTCAGTAACAATTTAACTTTAAAATACTCAATTTTTATCATTTTTCTCACCTGAAAACACAAAATCGAAGTATACCTAATCCTACATATCTCAATCTAGCACAACATCTAGAACCATCATCTGACTGGTTGTTATTAGTATCAACAACGATGAAGAAATAACCAAGTGGAGACAACAACTAACTATGGCTCTTGGCCGAGATAGCTCCAAGGTTAGGGGAAGGTTTGGATGACCACTGGCTACTGGAAAATATGCCCCTAGAAAGATTTGAGGTAGTCAGAGCTGTAATTGTGTGTACATGTAAAGAACTTAAATGTGACAACATGATGATAATACGACATGATAACAATGTCGCAGTTGTTATTGAACAAGAAGGAAATTCAAAAAGAAGTCGAATTTTTAAGCATAAACCTTTTCTGTATTTAATAAAGTAGCAGAAGTATCCAAAGTTACATGATTCCAAATACTATTGATGATAAAATGCTATACAAGCTTCCTATGCTATCCCATTTCTCCATTTTCCCCCCCACCTTTAATGGCATATATTATGTGTAGCCTATTCCTTGTGCAGCTTAGTACCAAGTGAATTTTCATGGTACTACAAAAAGAAGCACAAGATGAGGAATTCCTCATAATACAAAAATATTACAACTCCAAGTTACGCGGTCTGGATCCTGATCTCTGGCAGCCCCGGATTTTCTGATTGTCCAACTACAGGATGCAATGGTTGTTGTTGCTGCTGATTATTATGGGGGCGGTGGTTGTGGTGATGTTGTTGTCCTGAGGGGTTGTCGATGTAGCTAAAATATCTTTGAACAGGTAGAGTACTGTGCGGCTGCATGATACTGGTTGTCTGTGCGGGGGATGATCGAAGGCGTCTGCTTGATCTCCACCTCAAATACTCTACGAGGAGCGAATTGGTACTAATTGCAATACCGAACCCAGTGAAGGAGGAAAGCAGCACCGATAGGAGTGCACTAACGTTAAGCTGCACATTAGCAATTAAGCAAATCTTTATGTATCGGTTATTGTTGCAAGTGAAAACACCAATGGCCTTCCCTGCAGTCTAAACAGAACCCCCCACCCCCACCCCTTTCTCTCTCTGCCAACATACATAAGAGTAAAGGAAGCTGGGAATTATAAGAAATTATAGAATGAAAGATTCTTACCACCGCATAGAATATATGGGCGAACAGGATAACAATTGCAAACTGAAATGAAGCATAAGCCCATATGTAACTCTTGCTGACTGCAAATAACCAAAGAATGTAATTATAATTCTTAATAAAAAGACTCATCCCTCCAAGGAAAAAAATCAATAGGATGTGTAGAAAATGTGAAGGAATGAGCTAACAAAAAAACATGTGGAGTTTCTAAAAGATTGAGCCGTTCATTTCCTGTCTGCCTTGTCATTTTCACTATACTCATGGCTATTGATGAGGTATGTATTACAGCATGATAAGCAGTTTGTCCAAACGACTCTTGGTTAAGACAGGAATCAAGCAATAAATAAATAAAGTCAAGCAGCTCTTGGGTAATCGCACAGAACTATTTATCCAAACACTTAATCATGTATACTAAAGATCAAAATTCCACTATAAGTGGCTACTTAGCAGTCGCGTGCAAATCCTATGCTAAACTAAGTCAACTTCAAGTTAGGAAATGGTGACATGCACATACTTAATATTATTTTTAAATTGAATATACAGTGATTTTACAGTTCTTAGTTATTTTGATATCGAAAGACGAAAATCCAACAGGCATTCACTGGATTAACAGCCTCCTTTGTCTCTCTAGCCACAATCTATTTGGAGGCATTAAGTTAAGTGCAAAAGGAGAATTATTGTGTTGAATGTGCATTCTTAATTTCTTATCCTATGTTTCTATGAGCTAATGTCACCATTGACAGAAAATGGCCAGGAAGTAGAAGTTTTAGGATGGAATCATTTCAGAAATGACATCTGATAAGGTAAAAAAAGAGGGGAAAGAGAATCATACCCATAGTAGAAGCTATCAAAGAAGAAAGGAGGCCTAAAACACAAGAGAAAGGTAAAGAGATTGCAAGAGCACGAGCGCCTAAGTCAGACACCTGTCATAATACAAGAAAAGAAATTAACAAATACAATATTCTACATCAAAAACAATGTGAATACAAAGTGAAATATGATCAAAGAAATGGTTGTCTCTTTAATAGGAGTACTGTATATTTTGACAATTTTAAACATTGCTCCAAGCTGACATTAAGAGACTCACTACCCAGTCATTTTTAGTGACGTACCGAATAATGATAAGTGTTGCAGCAATGAGCTGCACTAATTTACCCATACACATGATAAGAAAATACCAAACTACTCCATCTACACTTTCAGGAAGCTCATGGTGTAACATGCCGTTCCATACTCCACTTAAAAAATGATAACATGAATGCTGAATATCATGATGGTTATGACAGAGGAACCTAGCAGTGAATAAATAAAGCCAAAATCACATTTAGTGACCAACGTAATAGGAGTTGTATGTCTATTGACATACTTCTCTGAAATGTGCACTTTTGGTACATAGTTAATAGGGGTTGTGCATTTGTTGTCATACCCCTAAACTAAACTTGACATAATTTATTCATATAATTAAACCACAAATTTATCAAATTGGAAGTTCAATTTCTCCATGTGAAAGAATACAAGTTAAGGGTACCAACCTAGTCAGTATTTTAATTTTTTGGAACAACATAAAATATGTTGTATATATATAAAAAAAATATTGCACACAGAACTCGTATAGTCACCCATACAGGATTAAGTCTTTGTTTCGTCAAGTTTACATTAGCTTACTTGAATCTTGGGATAAGTGTGAAATCAAAAGGGCTCAAGTTTTAGCTCTTAATTTGACTTTATATTAGTAAGTGATGCGTCTCCATAATGTATGTTTTGTTCCGATTTCTTTGGATTGTTATAAGTATGTTAATTTCAATTTTTTTTGGAATAACTAAATTGAATTAGGATTTAGTGAAACTTCTAATTAGTAATTTTAAATTAAAGCAAATAATTAATAAGTATCATTAGAAATTAACATAATTTTATTTTACACTATATAATGGAGCGTGTTGTGAACCCTATGATGGTTGATCGTACACTTCTCCGCTTGAGCATAAGACAGTTGTTATGGAAATATGAGATACCGTTTAGTGGTCTTATGAAGACAGTGCGCATGAACGATGCCTGAAATTTGTTCCGTTTGCACTGGCCTCACGAGCGTGTTGAGGAGATCTTACATAGGTCCGGACTGCATGATATAGTTTGCGTAGGTAGGATGCAGTATGACCATGCCCTTGATACGGCCATGGTTGAGCATTGGAGGTCGGAGACTCATTGCTTCCATTTACTCTTCAGTAAGATCACGATTACGTTGCAGGATGTGTAGGTCTTGTTTGGTTTGCACATCGATAGTGATGCATTGTACCTGCACACAGAGGAGTTGGCCATGTCATACTTTGTTAGAGACACTCACAAGATGCACCGTAGCACCTACCGATATGGATAGTGCGAGTCAGGTGAGGATACATAGCATTACTGGCGAGATCAGTTCCGGATAGACTCGGTAGGAGATGCTACTCTAGTGGAGATGGTTGAGAAGATAGTCAGACTCTACATGCTTGTTACATTGGGGGCATCTTATTCTCGAGCACATCGGGGAACCTTATTAGCTTGCAATACATGGCATTTCTAGATCCCATCCAAGACATAGGTAAGTACAGTTGGGGCAGTGCAGTCTTGGCCTACTTATACCGTGCACTGTGTTGGGCATCTATTGTTGAGGCAGTTGACGTTTGTGGATTTATTCCTCTCCTTCTGAGCTACCTCCTCACTGTGTGTAGCTGAGGTTGCATCCCGCTATCACTGTGATGCAAGATTGTGCAACTTAAAAAGTCCTCTCGACATCACAATGTTGGTACTAGCAGAATGAACAAAGTTCGGTGCTACATCAACCTCTAACGCAGGCTTGCCTATAAACAATCGTCCATATCGCAGGTACCACAGTCTATACCCTGCCTCGCATATACCATCATCCACCATACGCTGATGCCGATTGCCCCAACCATGAGAACAATTATAGGCAATCGGCGTCAGAGTATGGTGGATGATGGTATATGCGAGGCAGGGTATAGACTGTGGTATGGACGGTTGTTTATAGGCAAGTCTGCATTAGAGGTTGATGTAGCGTCGGGCTTTGTTCATTCTGCTAGTACCAACATTGCAATATCGAGATGACTTTTTAAGTTGCACAATCTTGCATCACTGTGGTAGCAGGACACAACCTTGACTACACATGGTGAGGAGGTAGCTCAGAAGGAGAGGAATAAATCCACTAACGTCAACTACCTCACCAATAGATGCCCGACACAGTGCATGGTATAAGTAGGCCACAACTGCACTGCCTCAACTGTACTTACCTACGTCTTGGATGGACCTAGAAACGCCAGGTATTGCAAGCTAATAAGGTTCCCTGACGTGTTCGGGAATAGGACTCCCCCAATATAATAAGCATGTAGAGTTTGACTATCTTCTCAACCCTCTCCACTGGAGTAGCATCTCCAACTGGGTCTACTTGTAGCTGATCTCGTAGGTAGCTAGTAATGTTATGTATCCTCACCCCACATGCCCCATCCATATTGATAGGTGCTATGGTGCATCCTGCAAGTGTCTCTAACAAAGTACACCATGACTGACTCCTTTATGCAGCATCATGCAGATACATCGCATCACTGTCGGTGTGCAAACCACACAAGACCTTCACATCCTGCAACGTAATCGCGATCTCACCGAAGAGTAAATGGAAGCAGTGAGTCGCTGGCCTCTAACGCTCAGCCATGGCTGTAACAAGGTCACGGTTATACAACATTCTACCTACGCAAACTACATCATACAGTCTAGATCTATGTGAGATTTACTCAACACACTCGTGAGGCTGATGCAAACAGAATAAATTCCAGGCAACGTTCATGTGCACTGTCTTCATAAGACTACTAAACGGTATCTCACATTTCCATAACAACTCTGACTTATGCTCATGTTCAGAGCGGAGAAGTGTACGATCAACTGGCCCAGGGTTCACAATATGCTCCATTATATACTGTAAGAAAAAATGCTATTAATTTCTAATGATACTTATTAATTATTTGCTTTAATTTAAAATTACTAATTAGAAGTTTTACTAATATCCTAATTCAATTTAGCCATTTCAAAAAAAATAAAATAATAACATACATATAACAATCCAAATAACAAAGAAACTTGAAAAAATATATATTATGGAGACGCATGACTTACTAATATAAAGTTCAAAACATTTTTTAGTGCTATTTTTCTTTTTATTCAAACAATCCGTCAATTAGCTACATTTCAAGTCCAAACTAATTACCAATCTATAAATAAAATGATTCACAGTTTTCCATTTTTCTCTTCTCTGGCCAGTCAATATTTGTCTTTTAAGTCAAATTGAGAGTTAAAACTAGAGGACTTTTGATCTCACATCCCCACACTATGATTCAAGTCTAACCAGCAATTTTGGCAACAAGTAAGCTAATGTAAACTTGACAAAATAAAGACTTAACCTGTATGAGCAACTACATGAGTTATGTGTGATGTGTGCAGTCTATTTTTTATATATATACAACATATTTTACGTTGTCCAAAAAAAAATACAGATACTTAATACTAACTAGGATGGTACCCGTAACGTGCATTCTTTCACTGGGGAAAAAATTGAGAAATTGAACCTCAAATTTGATTAATTTGTGGTTTGATTATATGAATAAACCATGTCAAGTTTAGGTGTAAACAAAAGCATGTCAAATTTGATAAATTTATTGTTGAAAAAAAGCATACCAAATTATCAACTAGAACAACAACATGATTTTGAACGGGAAAAGGCAACCTAACCAACGAAATTTCGAATAAACTAGAACAACAACATCATTTCGAATCTTCCACTGATTTTTATATTTATCTTGAATAAAAGATAAAAAGAAATAAATACTACCTAATTTGAAAAATTTGTCAATTTGAATTGAGTAATGATTTGTTGTGAATTTCACTCTTGGAATTTTGCTTGGGCCTCCAATCTACCAAGAATCTTCAAATCATGGCTAGAGAACCTTCAATTTTTTAACGTGGAGTCGGGTTGTAGGTTGAGAGTCGGTTTTTTCTTTTGAAAATGGTGGAGGGACTAGTGAATAGAGAGAGTGTGAAGAAGAAAGTGAAAGTAGTAAAGTTTTGATAAAGTGGAAGGGCCCCACCACACTTTGGTAAAGTGGAATTCTTTTTGAGGTAAAACGGAAGTTTTTCTTCCGTTTTAGTTCAAGAATTTCTTCCGATTTATATCAAAATTTAGATGTTAACAGTTGCCGTTTGAAAAATTAGATAAAATGGAATAAATAGTTCCACTAAGCATATTTAGTTACACTCTAAAAACGTGGCTCACTTGTGTTAATTTTGTCTATTTGTGGCTCAAATAGGTTCTGGACTCTACAAAAATAAACATTGCAAAAAGAAGGACACTGTACCACTTTATAAACTAGGTATCAATAAGGTAACTTGGCCTAAAATAAATAGTACTAGAAATTTACTTAGATCATCACAGCACTTTAACTCACATAGGAGGAGATATAATAACGAAGAAACAAGGAAAGTACCAGAAGCTGCTCCAGAAAGCAAAAATATGCAAGCATGCTGACCATGACAAGGATAGGTACGTCTTGCCAGACTCTGTTGACAGCAAAAGAAAAAAGGCAATACCCAAATAAGTGTGACAAACCAATTTCCATGTGACACTCATCAATATTCAGAACAACCTGGTTAAAAGTACCACCAAATAAATGAAAACTATTGACACCAATGATCATGGCATAAATACCGTCAGGGCACCAAACAAACACTGAAGTGCAGGTTAAGTTTATGTTATTTGAAATATGGGAATAGAAGAACTTGTATTTCACTATGTTAAGAAGTACATGTATATATACAATCACTAAAGGTTCTATCAAAGGTAAGTAAATATCCTACACATCTTTTTATGATTTAGCTAGCTATATAAGGTAAGAGAATATCTTTACAATATCCTACAATATTCTGTAACACTCCCCCTCAAGCTGGAGCATAGATATTGATCATGCCCAGCTTGTTGCATAGATAATTAACTCGAGCTCCATTTAGTGCCTTTGTGAACAAATCAGCTAGTTGCTCTCCGGTCTTCACATAGCCGGTGGAAATCAAGTTTTCCTGAATCTTCTCACGTATGAAATGACAGTCAACCTCAATATGTTTAGTTCTTTCATGATACACCGGATTCGAGGCAATATGAAGAGCAGCTTGATTATCACACCAAAGTTTTGCTGGTGCACGATGTTTCAATCCAATTTCAGTTAAAAGATTGTGTATCCACATAATCTCACATGTAGACTGTGACATAGCTCTGTACTCAGATTTAGCACTAGATCGAGATACAACATTTTGCTTCTTGCTCCTCCATGATATTAAGTTTCCTCCAACGAATACACAATAGCCCGTAGTAGACCTTCTATCAATTTTGGATCCAGCCCAATCAGCATCGGCAAAACACTCAACACGAGTATGTCCATGATTATTATACAATAAGCCGAGTCCAGGAGCTCCTTTCAAGTAACATAGAATTTGTTCCAAAGCTGCCCAATGTTTGACCGTAGGTGCGGACATGAATTGGCTAACAATACTTACAGCAAATGCAATATCTGGACGAGTCACAATGAGGTAGTTTAACTTCCCAACTATCCTCCTATATCTCTCTGGATCATCAAAAAGATCACCATCATCTTTCATGAGATGCACATTGGGAATCATTGGGGTATTGCAGGGTTTTGCTGCCAACTTTCCAGTCTCTGCAAGTAGGTCAAGAATATACTTTCTCTGAGATAGAAGAATTCCGTTCTTGCTTCGATTTACTTCTACTCCTAGAAAGTATTTTAACTGTCCTAAGTCCTTCGTATGAAATCTCATATGCAGGAAAGACTTGAGGGATGAGATCCGTGCATAATCATTTCCTGTAATGACAATATCATCTACATATACAACAAGGAGGACAATGCCAGTGGTTGATTGTTGATAGAAGACTGAGTGATCACATTTGCTCATTTTCAAACCAAACTCTTGAACCACCTCACTAAACTTTCCAAACCAAGCCCGGGGGCTTTGTTTCAAGCCATACAAAGACTTCTTCAAATGACAGACTTTCCCATACTCCCCCTGAGCAACAAAACCAGGTGGTTGCTCCATATACACTTCCTCTTGAAGATCACCATGAAGGAATGCATTCTTGATATCCAATTGATGTAAAGGCCAATTCTCGGAAGCAGCTAGAGAAATGAACAAGCGGACAGAAGTGAGTTTGGCAACCGGAGAGAAGGTGTCTAAATAATCCACCCCATAAGTCTGAGCATACCCTTTAGCCACAAGTCTTGCCTTAAGTCTTGCCACAGAACCATCAGGATTAACTTTAACGGTAAAGACCCACTTACATCCTACTGATTTCTTCCCTTTGGGTAAATCCACCAAATCCCACGTGTGGTTTTCATCTAAGGCATGTATTTCCTCAAGCATTGCATTAGACCATCCCGTATGACTCAAGGCCTCTTTCACTGTTTTGGGTACAGAGATGGAGTCTATAGAAGCAATCAAAGATCTAGAAATGGAGGACAAGCGATCATAGGAAACAAAATTAGCAATTGAATATGTGGATTTGCAAGTACGTGTACCTTTACGAAGAGCAATAGGGAGGTCAATGTTTTCAGAAGGATCAAGCAAAGGAGGATCTGATGATGAAGAAACTGGTGCAGGACATGTATCACCAATATCTCTTCTCCTCGAGTAAACTTGAACAATTGGTGGTTTTGCTAGCGCAGATGGAGCAGGGGGTAAAGGCACAATACTCGATTGGTGTTCAATAGGAGAACTGGGAGATGGAGAAACAAAATAGGTAACCTGATAGACTAACCATTCATCTTCTTCCTCCTGACTCGTACAAATGGGAGGTGCATAGAAAAATGTAGTCTCTGAAAATACCACATCATTTGATACCATATATTTGCCAAGTTCAGTAGAATAGCACCAATACCCCTTCTGGAGGCGAGAATATCCCAGAAAAACACACTTCAATGCCTTGGGATCCAACTTGGTAACAGATGGTCGAACATCTCGAACATAACATGTGCTTCCAAATACCTTAGGTTCCACCGGAAATAATGCCTTGTTTGGAAAAAGAACACTATAAGGCATATCACCATTAAGCACAGTAGATGGCATGCGATTAATCAGAAAATAAGCCGTTGAGACTGCATCGGCCCAAAACTGTTTAGGCACCTTCATTTGGAATAAGAGGGCCCGAGCTGTCTCAAGTAAATGTCTATTCTTCCTCTCAACAACTCCATTTTGAGAGGGTGTATCAACACATGAAGACTGATGGAGAATACCGTGTTGTCTCATGTAGGACCAAAATAATTCTGACATGTATTCTTTTGCATTATCACTCCTCAGAATACGCACAGAAGCATTGAATTGAGTCTTGATTTCAGCACAGAAGGCACCAAAGTGAGTAAACACTTCGGAGCGGCTTTTCATAAAATAAATCCAAGTCATTCGAGAGAAGTCATCCACAAAAGTGACAAAATACTTGTGGCCAGTTTTGGAGACGACAGGACATGGTCCCCAAACATCAGAATGAACTAACTCGAATGCCGACTCAGCTCGCTTATTAACCCTTGGACCAATTGAGTGACGATGATGTTTTGCAAACCGGCATGACTCACATTCCAATGATGGAATATTCTGGAATTGAGGGCAGAGCTTCTTCAATAGAGGTAGAGAAGGATGTCCCAATCGACAATGTGCTTCAAATGGAGACATGACACTAGAGCAAGCAACTGACCGAGACTCCCTTTCATCAAGGATGTAGAGATCATCAGATACATGTCCTTTACCAATAACCTGATTTGTCGTAAGATCACGAAACAAACAATGATCGGGAAAGAACGAGACATAGCAGTTAAGGTCTCTTGTAACTTTGCTAACAGAAATCAAATTGAAGGCCAACTTTGGTAGACTTAATACAGATGACAGAGTAATAGTCGAGGTTGGTTTAACAGTCCCAAATCCAACACTGTTACAAGTTGATCCGTCAGCTACAGTAACGGGAGAGGGTGCTTTGTGTGATCGAAAGCTAGAAAAAATATTGGAATTACCTGTCATGTGATTTGTGGCCCCCGAATCAATCACCCATTTATTTGATGAGGTGATAAGACATGTTTTATCCGACTCAGTGAAGGCATTAAATGAAGTGGATTCCTTCAATGATTTCTGATATTGAGAGAATTTAGCGAACTCTTTAGCCGAAACCAAAACCATTTTATCAGCTAATGGACTAGAAGCCGTCATTTTCCCAACCAATATATTCACTGTATCAAAATAAATCGATAGAAAATCCTCCAAAATTACCCAAACTAGGTGGTGTCTCCCGGACACAGCTACACAATCCAGTAAATCACTCAAACAGATCACAAAATTATCACAAAATTGAAGCCCTGTATCAGCCAACAAATATGAAACACAAGATGACAACCGGGAAATCAACTCCAACACTTCACTTGAAAGGACGAATCTTCTCAAATAAAAACAAAAGACTCAAACAGGTCTCAAACAAACAAAGGACTAATCTGATCCCTCAATTAAAATTCTGCTCACCCAGATCAAAATAGTAGTCTAACACAAAATAGTAGATCCTTTGAGAGAAATAACCACTTACAGATCAGAGAAACGATCTGAGAACGGAAGCAAAAATGAATGATCTCACCAGATCTGTTCAAGAGCACTACAAAGTGTATAAGCCAAAAAAGGCAGGAAAACGTCGGAGAGGACAAGAAAGTTAGACCGAAACGGAGTCTGGTGAGGCAGTAAGCCTAACTCCGACGAAGCCAATGGTCTGGCTCTGATACCATGTTATTTGAAATATGGGAATAGAAGAACTTGTTTTCTCACTATGTTAAGAAGTACATGTACATATACAATCACTAGAGGTTCTATCAAAGGTAAGTAAATATCCTACACATCTTTATATGATTTAGCTAGCTATATAAGGTAAGAGAATATCTTTACAATATCATATAATATTCTGTAACATAGCTCAACATCAACGCTGGTAATATACCATTCAAACAAGTTGGAAGCTCCCAAATTTCACTTCTTAAAATGTCTGTCCACTCATTCACCTCTGATTTGCAGCGTAAAATACCAGCAAGTGCCTTTAGAGCTAAAGGCAACCCTTTGCACTTGTCTGCAATCTTTCTTCCAACCTCTTCAAATTTTGGATGTTCCTCAGCATCCCTGTTTTCTAGTGAATGTCGTTTGAATAAAGCCCAAGAGACTTCACTAGACAGAGTTCCCACGTTGATTGCTCCGCTACCCATCATCGAGGCAATATTCTCCTTACGTGTAGTTACAATGATCTTACTTCCCAAATCTCCTTGTACAAAAAGGTTTCTCAGATCATCCCACTCGTTATAGTTATCATTCCACACATCATCGAGGACAACAAGAAACTTCTTTCCCTTAAGGCTTTCCTTCAGTTTGACCTGTAGCTGATTAAGATTGCCATCATCCTTTGAGTCAAATGAGCCAATTTCTTGAAGTAGCCCTTTTGTTATTCTCAAAGCATCATATGCCTTAGAAACACAAAACCAAGCTTTCAAGCCAAAATGGTCCTTCACCTTCTCATCATTGTAAACCGCTTTAGCAAGTGTCGTCTTACCCACGCCGCCCATTCCAACAATAGGAACTATGGTCGGTTTTTTCCCACTTGCATCTTCAGACAATAAACGGACAATCAAATCCTCTATATCCTTCTGCCTACCAAAGATATCAGAATCATCAACCAAAGAAGTTGAAGGTGTTCTAGTTTCTTGTTTAGTCGAACCAAAATGCTCCTTTAACCCAAGGTCACCAATTTGCTCTTGCAAATCCTTCAATGTTTCAATAGTATCTTCCAACTTATCCTTTATGATAAGGAAAAAATCATCACTCAAGCCAAGGTTAAGGTCACTTACTTGCTGGTAATTGCTTGTTTCTGCAAGATTTTGATGCTGACCTTCCACCTTGATCCTCAAAGCTTCATAATTGATCTCTTCCATTAAGTTTTCAGCAGAGTCGACAGCATGTCGAAACTCATTAAGCCACTGGCTCACAAATTGATTTGATGCCTGCTTATTCTCTGCATCACTTAGCACAGCTTGAAGACCAATCAAAGTCATTCTCAGCTTCTTTAAGAGACGAACATCATTCTTACGCTTCTGTAACATTTTGAGCAGGTCACCCGGTGGAGCAAGCCTATCAAAGAGAACATTCAATGCAGAAGAGAGAAATGCTCCACCAACTACCTCCATATCTGAAATCTGCAAGCAAAACAAGGAACCACAAAATTATTTTAAGAATTTTGAGAAGATTAATGTTTGTATGTTCAATTACTAACAACTTCACTTTACCTGTGGAAGCTAAGAGTAAATTGCAAACAAGAATGATCACTGATTTCTCTCTCTCTTTTGCTAGTAAATTTGCCAACAAGAAGTTGTAATTGGTAAAACTATGTTTGTTAGTGCCTATTCATTGCTTTCTCAATTGGTGGTTGTAGAAAACGGGGACCATTTAGAGACCAAAGAATTGTATCATTTAATTAAACATCAATACAAGGTTCAGCTGTGCTATTTTGACATTTTTGGCAGCCAAATACGTATATGTGTGCAACACACTCGCGGATAACATCTTAATGTTTATTGGAGCTCAATGTTAAGTGACAGTTCCTTGAAGAAGCACATTAGCATTTGATTGTGTACTAATCTGTACGGACAAAAATGTTTCTCAAGGACATTTGATTATTTTATATTTAATTAGATTCCATGTGGTTTACCTTTTAAATCAAAATAATCTCTTATTATAATTGTCTCATCATGTGTGATCTTTTCTATTGAACTTAATTTGTGCTTTTATGCATCAGAAAATTTTAATAAGTTAATGCATGTGTATTCTACGAAGTAGAATTGGATACCTTTTCGTTTGTTCATGACTTATGGAAAATTTAAAATCATAAAATTTAAAGAACACATATATTTTTAATTTAAAATTATAAATTTTGAAAATCTCTTTTTATTTCTTAAAATTTGTGCTCAAATAAGCTAGAACACTTAAATTGAACGAAATTAGTATATCAATTTTGTAATTATGTGCTCTATCGTATGTAGTATTGAATCCAATCTGAAGCTCGTTCGAATTCTATATTGGATTATTGTGATGTAGTGGAAAAGGACATGAGGCCAAGACAACACAAGTTGTGCCAAAAGTAATTGATAAAATTTAATGGTCACCAATAAACTTACCTACCCCTCTTAATTACACATCAAAACCTAACAAAAATTAATGTGAGAATTTTTATTATTTTTGATTTTTTTTTTAAAAGAAGAAAAAGTCTTAAAGCTAATTTTTTCGGATATGTTGTAATTTATTTTTGGGAAAAAGGATAAATATAACCCCCCAAACTATCGTAAATAGTATGCAGATACCCTCCATCATACTTTTGGGACATTGGTGCCCCTGCCGTCCAAAAACTAGAACATATATACCCTTTAATTTATACTAACGGACATACACTGTCATAATCTTATCCATCGATTTGTCTTTTTTTTGTATCTGTAAAAAGAAGTTGGGCCATATATAATAAAATTTAGAGCAACTTTCACATATAGCAAACACAAAAATCATATTTGTATGCTATAGCTATAGTTTGCATAATTGCGCTTCATAGCAAACATAAATATGTATATTTCGCTATACATATACAAAAGAAAGCAATTGTATAATTTCGCTATACATATACAAAAGAAAGTTGTTGTATAATCTGCTTTGGTATACATATACAAAAGATCAATTGTATAATATGTTTTTGTATAAAGGGAGAAAGAGAGAAAGACAAAAGAAAACTGGGCAGGGGAAGATCGTATTTGTATAATCATAAATGTTTAGGACGAAAATATATGCATTTGTATTTGTATATACAATTTTCTCTCGCTTTATACAAATACAAACACAATGTATACATTTGTGTTTGTATAAAGTGAGAGAGGCGAGTGAGCGAGCGAGATTTGGGAGAGTGGCGAGCGAGATCTCGGAGAGGGGAGAGAGGGAAACGAAAATATATGTATATATACAATTTTCTCTCGCTTTATACAAACATAAACGCATTTTATACATTTGCGTTTTTGTATAAAGTGAGAGAGGCAAGTGAGCGAGCGAGATCTAGGAGAATAGCGAGGGAGATCTGGGAGAGGGGAACGAAAATATATGTATATATACAATTTTCTCTCGCTTTATACAAACACAAACACAAACACATTTTATACATTTGTGTGTGTATAAAAAGCGAGAGAGGCGAGGGAGAGAATGAGAGTGGCGAGCGAGATTCATCAGGAGAGAGGCGAAATAGCAACAGTTTGCTATGTGATACAATTAAATCAAACTATATTTATAGCATTTAATTTGAATTAATAGTTTGCTATTATATACAATTTTCCCTAAATTTTACAAGAAATTTAGTAAAAATAAATTTGACAATCAAAATAATAAATCCAAATTAACCGTTGAATCAAAGAAGCCAAAAAAAATATGTGTGAGAAGGATCAAATATATCCATATATAAATGTTTTTTTAAAAAAAAATTAAATTGATTTTTTTTCACTTTTGTTAGAGGAAAAAGGGTATACGTGAGTCATTTGTAAAACAATAGAGGTATATGTGAACCACTTTTTTTAAGGAGGGGTATATAAACTTTAAATCACAAAGTTAAGAAGTATTTCAGACTATTTTCTCTAGAAAAAAATAATACATGTGTTCGTTATATTATATATATTTTTCATTTGTCATAAAAAAAGTTATATTATATATTTTATTTAATATTATTTTTATCCATAATAAACCAATGCATTAACGAAACGGAATATTAACACAGCCTCGAGATCAAATTAAGTCATCGTCACTCAAAGGAAATGCACCACCAACTCTCATTTGTTTCTCCTTACAATAGTAAGACTTTTCAAGCAAGAAGAAGATAATGATAAATTGAAGCAAATTCATTACTTTCTCAATTCAATAATTGAAGCAATAGTAAGACTTTTCAAACAAGAAGAAGATAATGATAAATTGAAGCAAATTCATTACTTTCTCAATTCAATAATTGAAGCAAGAGAGGAAGAGTAATTTATTAGGGATGTTAGATGTAGAAACGGGGACCTAGGTAGGGGACTCAAAAATAAAAGAGCTTAAAATGATAGATTTCTACCCAGCTTTCTATAGCGTTAAAAGGGACCTACCATATCATAAATATGTTTACCAACATTAGAATAACTACATAAGAAACGTCCATAGTCCTGATGTTCAATCCAACATAAGAATAACTACCACATAAAGATTCAACAACTTTCCATTCTCGACTTAAGCAAAGGGACCTTACAAAAAAATTTCGGGAAAATGTATAAGTACCCCCCAGCCTATGCCCAAAATCCCTGAGACACACCTAACCTTTACTAAGGTCCTATTACCCCCCGAACTTATTTTATATATAATTTCTACCCCTTTTCGGCCTATGTGGCACTATATTGTGAGCCCAGCATGTGTTGACAATTTTTTCAAGGATAGTGTCACGTAGGCCGGAAAGGGGTAGAAAATTATATATAAAATAAGTTCGGGGGGTAATAGGACCTTAGTAAAAGTTAGGTGTGTCTCAGGGATTTTGGGCATAGGCTGGGGGTACTTATGCATTTTCCCAAAAATTTCACTTCCCAAATCACTGTTGAACCTTGCTAATGTTTCAAAACTTTTCTAAAACTTTAAATTTTTTCTTCTGTTAATAGTACTATTTACATATTTCTTGCCACCGAAGCCACCTCCATCCCTTCTTGTTATCACACGGATACTATGCTCAGGAACACCAAGACAACGAGCAATCACACTATGCATAAGCTGAGTTGAAGCGTAAACAACCATGGTCTTGTCCTCATCGGACCTTTGGGTACATTAGAGCTGGATGTCCCATTTGCAGCAAGTCATGCTTCATCTCAAGGAAGCCACAGTAGACAGCTGTATGACTTGGAAATCACAACCTCCTTACTGAAAGCAATTAAAAAGAATATTTAGAACTCTTGGCCAATCCACGTATTGTAATTACAGACCAACCCACACACGTCGCTATACATATAGTTGTACATGACTGTTGAAAAGGGACTCAAGCTTTTGCTATCATTTTGGAAAACCTACGCTTGCATTTGTAACAAAACGAGCAATCTAACTGAGACAACAATTGAATGCTGTATTGCTTCAGAAATCCTGATCCGGCCTTTGGTTACATTAGAGCTTGATATTCCATTTGCAGCAAGTCATGCTTCATCTCAAGGAAGCCATAGTAGACAGTTGTACGACTTGGAAATCACAACCTCCTTACTGAAAGCAATTAAGAAGAAATTTTAAAACTCTTGGCCAATCCACGTATTGCAATTACAGATCAACCCAAACACGTCTCTATAGAATCATTCGGCTTCAATAATAAAATTCCAGTTTGAGTTCCATTGATATCTTATTTCTGCTATTATTCGATTAAGTACATGACACCACTGTAGCATCCTAGGCATATACCACATCGACGAAACAAAATGCAAGAAAGATATTGATTGTTGGTATAAAAAGAAATGACATTAGATCCAAGTGATACATTTTAAAGTCGTGGGAGCCTAGGACCCAAAGTCAACAATACAAGCTATTACATACATAGTTCAACAACTTTCGCGACTTGAACAGAGAAACCTTCAAAACTTTTCACTTCCCAAATGTTCACCGAGTCTTGTCAAAATCCTAATGATGAAAAAGTAATATCTTTTCTTATAATCTATGACCATAATGTACAATATGTCTCTTGTGTGTTACATTAAACAACTTTTTTCTCATGTATCTTTGGGTTCCACTAGAGTTGTATGTTCCATTTGCAGCAAGCCATGCTTCATCTCAAGGAAGTCATAGTTGACGGCTGTACGACTTGGAAATCACAACCTTGTTACTGAAAGCAATTAAAAAGAAATTTTAGAACTCTAAGCCAATCCCCGTGTTACAATTACAGACCACACCTGTCTATATTTATAGTTCTATTTGACTACAGAAAGTATTTTCTAAGCTTACTGCCAAGTGAAGAAGTATCAAATTCAATATATGGCTCACAAGCAATTTTTTATGCTGAAGAAGCTAGAAGAACAAAGCAATGTGAAGGGAGTCAAGCTGCCAATTCATCTCTGATACGTCTATTCGCTTATTAGCCTTAGATTCATCTCTGATGTGAATCGATTGCATTTTTCTGACCATTCATGATTTTAGTTGACTGAAGTTTAAGAAAAGCAAAGACAAGATCGAACAACTCCTACAACAACAATTGATCGACAACCAAATCAAGCTAATAGACAAGCAAAGGACTAGAATTCCTCAAAATTAACTGTCAAGTTATAATCTGGACGCTAAATTGCAACAAAGAGTAGTAAGTACGATGGCATCATATATTGAACATTGGTTGCACAAGCTACATATGATATCTTTCGCAATTGAGATGTGAAATTAAAACGCGATAAGAGTATAAGTCAATAAGCAATGAGAAACCAATCCAATACCTGATATCCAAGAAATATGCAATTATATATATAACGCACAACAAGTTGTTGCAAGTCTGTAACATCTAATTGACTCGTGAAAAACTTTAGCCCTGTAATAAGATAAAATGTAAAAAATGTGTAAATGAAGCATCACAATTAGGAGCTACAGGAAACATTTATAAATTGGGAAAATGGAAATTAATACCCCAGGCAAAATTCTCAATGGTGATCCATATAAAAATTAATACCATAAAAAAATTTCAATCTTTATCGCAACTTAGCAAACACTTCATAAAGGCAATTATATCCAAATAGCCTTCAACCAATCTAATGGTATTTGCTGAACACCTCCAAAAAAACAACATAAGCAAAATCCACAAGAAAGAGCTAACAAAAAGAAACCTTCAAGTATATTTCCTTTTATTGCAAATGAATAATCAATATGTTTCACTATTTCTCCAATCAAATTCATTATTTTCAACTTCAATTTGAAGAGAGAACTAATAGAATACCTTGATTTTACTGCATATTAAAAAAATACATAAATATGAATACTTAATTAAGAAAACTCATATTAAATGAGTCTCATTTGGCAAACGAAAACTCCAAGTGTTTGCACTTGACATTAAAACATTTTCTTCTGCAACTTTCAACAAATGAATTAGATATTTACATTATAAATACATTAAAAAACTAAAACTAACATAGCAATTATCTTTTAAATATTTTTTGTCAGATCATTAAAATGGTTTAAATAGATATTTTTTTATTTCTTAAAATTTTGATATTGAATAAAAATTTCATATTAGCAAATTTTAATGAAAAAAATTAATTAAATAAATTGATTGACTTTGCAAGTTAAACTTTCATATTTGAGTGATTTTATGGTTAAAAATCAAAGTTGAGTGATTTTCTGATTAAAAAAACTCACAGTTGAGTGATTTTTGGGTTAAAAAATAAAGTAGAGTAACTTGAGAAAAATTTCATTGTTAAGTGACCATTTGAGATATTATCTCTTCAACTTAGTATAGTATGTTTCACGAAAATGAATACAAATTAGGCCGGACACAATACTGTAGCAGCAAAACAATTGCAACAGAAAAAATTCAGGTATAGACTGGGTGTGTTGTTGTTATAAAAAATTCAGGTTTAGATTTCAAAGAAAAAATAGAAAGTAATTACAATAAAGATAAATTTAAAGCTCAAATCAGAAGCGATTTCTCACTTTAAGTATCTGAATACCAGTGGAAAATTAATACAAAATAAACATCATGGTAACTAAAACATGAATAAAATCATAATTTTGTTATCTAACCTTGAAGAGAGTCTTAAGATGAAGCGTGAGATTTGTCACAAGAACATCTGAATTGCTATTGTAATGAGATTTATCTCTATGTTAAATCAAAATATTATAAAATATTTACTTAATTAAATATTAAATAGCAATCTTTCTATATGCTACACTAAATATTAAAAATCTGAAAATGTTAAGTCAAAAGTTGAAAGACAAAATATTCATAATTTATGCTTATATTATTAAGGATACAGATCCTGGTATGTATTTTTGCAGTCATTAATTTATGCTTATATTATTAAGGATAAATGATAAGATGTAATAATTTTTATTTTCCTTTACATTATTAATGTTTGTTACTACGTAATCTTAAATGTAAGATAATATATTGTTTTCGTTTTAATGACTGATAGGTTTTAAGCATTATTTTTATAAATTTCATGATACTATTAAAATCCCACGTGAAACGCGAGTAATTTTACTAGTTTTTAATAATTTGATTGTGTACTAATCAGTACGGACAAAAAGCTTTCTCAAGGACATTTGATTATTTTATATTTAATTAGATTCCATGTGGTTTATCTTTTAAATCAAAATAATCACTTATTATAATTGTCTCAGTGATCTTTTCTATTGAACTTAATTAGTGCATTTATGCATCAGAAGATTTTAATAAGTTAATGCATATGTATTCTATAAAGTAGAACCTCTTTGATATCTTTTAGTTTGTTCGTGACATATGGAAAATTTAAGATCACAAAATTTAAAAAACATATACATTTTTAATTTAAAATTATAAATTTTGAAAATCTCTTTTTATTTCTTAAAATTTGTGCTCAAATAAGTTAGAACACTTAAATTGAGTGAAGTTAGTATATCAATTTTGCGATCATATGCTCTATTATATATATTGATTGTTGGGTTATTGTGATGTAGTGGAAAAGGACATGAAGCCAAGACAACACAAGTTGTGCCAAAAGTAATTCATAAAAATTTAATGGTTACCAATCAACTTACCTACCCCTCTTAATTACACATCAAAACCTAACGAAATTTAATGTGAGAATTCTTTTTTTAAAAAAATAAAAATAAAATTAAAGCTAATATTTTCGGATATGTTGTAATTTATTTTTTGTATCTGCAAAAAAAAGTTGGGGTATATATAATAAATTTTACAAGAAATTTAGTAAAAATAAATTTGACCATCAAAATAATAAATATTTGTCAGAAAGATCAAATATATCCCTACATAAATAGTTTTTTCAAAAAAATAAATTTAAGTTGATTTGTTTAACTTTCGTTAGAAGAGGATATATGTGAATCGGTTGTGTAAACAATAGAGGTATATGTGAGCCACTTTTTTAACGAAAGTTATATCAACTTTAAATGACAAAGTTAAGAAGTATATTAAAACATTTTCTCTAGAAAAAAAATAATACATGTGTTAGTTGTATCATATACTTTATTTAATATTATTTTTATACATAATAAACCATGATGTTAACGATACAGAATGTCTCAAAGCTCAAGAGAAAATGCACCACCAACTGTCATCTTTTTTCTCTTTTCAAAATGAAGACTTTTCAAACAACAAAAAGACTGATAAATTGAAGCAAATTCATTACTTTCTCAATTCAATAACTGAAGCAAGAGAGTAAGGATAATTTATTAGGGATGTAGAAAGGGGGGCCTAGGTGGGGGACTCAAAAATAAAAGAGCTTAAAATGATAGATTTCTACCCAGCTTATTATAGCGTTAAAAGGGATATCATAAATATGTTTACTTCACATTCTTGAAAATTTATTTTCTTTGTTTAAATAAAAAAGGAAAAAAAAATCATTCCTGAACTTTAAATTTAACAGAACGGTCTTGTCCTCATCCGGTCTTTGGGTACATTAGAGCTGGATGTTCTATTTGCAGCAAGTCATGCTTCATCTCAAGGAAGGCACAGTAGACAGCTGTACGACTTGGAAATCACAACCTCCTTACTGAAAGCAATTAAAAAGAATTTTAGAACTCTTGGCCAATTTACGTATTGTAATTACTGACCAACGCACACACGTGTCTATATATATAGGTATACATGAATGAAATCTTTTAGACAAGTAATGAAATATCATGGTTTTATTTGACTACAGAAAGTGATTCCTAAACTTATTGCAAGTGAATAAGTTTAAAATTCAATATACCATATATGGCTCACAAGACGGAAATGCAAAACAACAGAAGAAATTAGCATCATAGGATGTTGTATTGCTCCCAAAAACCTCTGATTGTTATCTGTGATTATCATTTCTAAAATTTAGGTTCTCTATGGAGCTTTAATATAAGGTTATTTATATCCTGAAAAGAAAATTAAACGTCACTAACAGCAAAGTATCCAAAACTTGGGTTGAAATGGGTGTTGGGATGAATTCTTCTATTCTGTTAATGTCCTTTGTATCTTGGATGTCATCGGAATTGAAGGCGTGAAGATAGAAATGGGTTCCAGAGAATTTTGAAACCGTCAGTTTCTCTGTTTCGCTGACTGATGAGAGTGCCAATGAAGGAAATCTATTTTGCTGATTTATGAGAGTGCAAACTATTACAACAAAATAAGCATCTTGGTAACAGAAACACGCGTAAATCAATATTTTGTTATCTAACCTTGAAGTCATCCCCAACAGGACATATTTTAAAAAATGATGTAATAATGCAGTCACATCAAACTTGAAATCAATGCGGTACAACATTGCGTAAAAAATGGAAGCAGGCTTCAAAGTCATTCTCAATTTCCTTAGATTTGAAGCTTGATGTAACTATTATCAAGGTTTTGGCTACCTGATTGAGAAAGTGATTGAGGTTGCATTTCTTGGACCCTCTATCTCTGTAGAAGAGACGAAAAATGTGGAACAACTTTCATAATGAGGAAAAGCATTTCCGTCTACAAGATTTGAGAAAGAACATAGGTTAATAGACAAGAAAAGTGAGTCTTAATAGTCACAAAGATGAAGAGTGAGATTTGTCACAGGAATAAATGAATTGCTATTGTGATGAATGTTCCAATGCAAATATAAAGAGAAGTAACCATAACCATAACTTACATCTGTTGGAGAGCCATTCGTTTTAATCATCACAGGGATTCTCCATGGATATATATGAAGGGAATTTGAACAATATTTGGCCAGTATTCCCCCTTGTCAAATTCTAGTAGTGGTCTGAGCAATGGACATTTGGAAATAACTAGTTTAAAGAGGGATGAGGCCATCCCTTTTACAGGAAGGGACTGGAGATTAGGGCAATTATGGATGGACAGCCGAGAGAGGGAGGAGGGCAGTGTTAATTCAGAAAGTGATTGTAGATTAGGGCAATCCAAGATGGTCAGCACAGAGAGAGAGGAGGGCAGTGCTGATTTGGAAAGTGATTGGAGATTAGGGCAATTCTCGATGGTCAGCTGAGAGAGGGAGGAGGGCAGTGCTGATTCGGAGAGTGATTGGAGATTAGGGCAATTCCAGAAGTGTAGACATAGAAGTGAAGTGAGGTGGCAAAGATGTAGTGAATGGAGCTCATGATGGTCATGTAAACGTAGCTCTGAAAGAGAGGAGGGAAGCTGTCCTGGTTCCAGCATTGACTGAATTTGAGGTAAATTACCAATACATAGATATTGAAGAAATGTGAGGTTTTTGAGAACTTGGGTGCTTAATGTTTTGAGATTGGATACCTCAAGTCTTCGAATAGAGCAAGGCAACTCCCAATGTTCGTCACTGTCATTATGTTTGATGGCTAACTCTCTGAGACAGGGAAGTCTCTGTAAACACCACTCCTTTACCCCGTTCACTAGTTTCTTGCAATCATCGATCTGAAGGACTTGTAAATTGAAGAGCTCTATCTCTGGCAGCCACTTCAGCTTCTCACAATCCCAAAATATTCAAATATGTCATCGCAGATGGAAGGGTTCCAACTGCCACCCAAAGTTTTTCAAGTTTGCAACAGAACCTTATACTGACACTTTCAGTTGCAGTAGGAATCAAAAACTTAGTAAGGTTGGGGCAACGCTCTACTCTCAAATAGCGTGCTGTTGGGAGCAACTCAGGTGATATATCATCTATAGAATGACATCCCTCCAGTCTCAATTCCTCGAGAAACATCTCACCAACTGAAGCATCCAATTTCAATTTTCGGCAACGAGATATCCTTATTCTCTTCAAGGTAATGGGCAGAATGCTAAAAGGAAAGGAAGTAACAGAGTTGCAAAAGAAAATTGATAATTCAACAATCTGCTTCATTCCCTCAACTTGGGATCTAAATAGTTGAGCTTCATCAAAAACAACTCCAACCTTAGGAGTACCAATAACTTCAAACCTTTTAAACTTGAAAGTCGAATAGGTGTCTCCAAATTGAGTTCATGACATCTTGAAATTTTCAATTCTTCCAGAGATGAAAGATTTTCAGGCAACTTCCCCATCAACTTTGGACAATTTTCAATTGAAAGATTCTCAAGTTTAGGGTACTCGACACTTCCTAGTACGTGCTATTGCTTCCATTCCCGCATATCTTCAAATTCAAGAGTCTAAAGAGAGTTAAATGGCTTATTGGAGGACGAACTACCAAAGAATTCTTCAGCGACCTCTGTTATTCCATGCATCCCTCTAATGGAAAGGAATTTCAAACAAGGGAGTTCTCCTAGTGCTGGCAAGGAATCACAGTTCTTGCAGTTGCTAAGAGACAATTCAACCAGCTTAAGAAACAAAGGATCAGCTAGCCAGTTTGAAAATTTTGTCCCTCTATATCCGGTGATTTCGACTTCTTTTATGTTTGTGTGTGGGCATAGCCCATCAAGTATGCCTCTTTCAGTTTGTAAATTGTCAGCAGTGCTACTTTCACTCCACTCCAAAGATAACTTGTCAACATGTTTCTTTTCCCTCATCTTTGCCTTCAGAGATTCCCTTCTATCAATGACATTTTGCAACTCTAGAATAGATAGAGATCCATACAAGTTCTCTACTTCGCCCAAATCTTCCATTCTCAAACCACCTACAAGAAACTTAGCTCCCACTAGCACATGGAGGCTTTTCAACTTGCTCAGATGTAGCGGCATCTTCAAGCAAGAAGTGTTGCTTATGTCAAGATGACGTAAGTTGATTAGCCTTTCCATCTGCTGTGGTAACTCCTCAAGATAGCTACAATGTGACAGAAGAAGTGTCTCCAAGTTATACAATGCACAAATGGAATCTGGCAACCTTTTAATATGTATCTGAGAAAGGTCCAAAAATCTGAGGAGCTTTAATTTGATAAAAAAGTCATCCGGCAACTCCTTAATCCAGTAAGACAATGATAATGCCCTTAAGGATGTTAGTCTTGGCAATATGTTATGCAGCACCCTCTTGCTTAGGTTAACTGAGTAATTGAGATTGATTGGAAGCAATGTCCTCAGTTACTCTGATTTGGAGAGTGGTTTCAATTTCTCAAAGTCACCTTCTTGTCCCATGGAATAGGACATGTGCCGACTTTGTTCCAACATATGAGATCCTTCGTTCTCTTCCAACCTAATACAAAGGTTTGAAGATACAATTTGGGCCAAATCATTGACAAGGTCATGCATTAAGATTCCCCCCGATTTCCCTTTAGACTTTGGGACCCTTTCGAACAGTGATCTTGATCTCAACTCGTCAAAGTACAGATTACCTGAACGAAACTTCTGTACAAGACCATTAGCAATCAACAAGTGATTGTTGCTCCCAATTGCGCACGCAAGTGTACGCGGTCGCGCAAGTAATATAGTGGCTCTTAAAAGAACCAGATTATCGAACCCAAAGGACTTGTCAATTAACTATTTTTACTAAATTATACTGATCTAATTTATTTAGTTAAGAGAACCAAAAGAGAAGAATGCAAGAACAAAATAATAAAATTACTTACAATAGTTGGAAAATCCCAGGGTTGCAGCATGTATTGGATTTCATGTATCATATTTTTAGCTTAGAATTCACTTCAGTTGTCAAATTACTGGTTTATAGGGTTGATAGTATGGTCCGGGTGGTTCGCCTCTCGCCGCCTACCCCACTTAGCCATCTAACTACATCGTTGAGCGGGATAGATAAACTAACTGGCGAGCATTTATATTTCATCCTATTTCGTAACCAAGCAAGGTGTCTGGGCATCACTCCTGAACACTAATCACCTCAATCTAATGGGTGGACCGAGCTCTCTATATTCTTTGGTCTATCTAATCCCTCCTCGTTCGATTTTAAGATTAGACACTAGATTTATTTTATGGTGCGCAAGCATAAAATAGTAAAACAAGAATATAGAAGTAATTTGGATTGACAACCGAAAATCAATTCATAAAGCCTCAAATAATCAACATTGAATATGTAGCTACAGCCCCAGAACAAGAGTTTTAGCTACTAATGTCTAAGAAAACAAGAAGAAGAAAAGAACCCTAAACAGTATTGACGACTTTCTCTTCAAAAGTGCCTCCTCCTTATTCTTGATACCTCCCATAATTATTTATATGGACTATTTATAGATATAGTAAACCCTAAATAAAATAATTGAGTCCAAAGCAAATTAGGAATCCAAAACCGAAACCAAAAGGAATTGGAATTCCTCCCATGAGTAAAACACTGTAGCCGCCATGTTGGGTTGCTGCTACCGTTATCGGCTGCCACGTGGCAGCAGCAGCAGTAATCTTCAATTTCGCTATTGCTGCACCTTTTCCTTATACATTATTATATTGAATTTATTTCATTAAGCTGCAAAGCAAAACAAGGAGAACACAAAATGATTTAGAGAAGATAAATGTTTGTATGTTCAATTACTAACAACTTCACTTTACCTGTTGAATGCTAAGAGTAATTTGCAAACAAGAATGCACTGATTTCTCTCTCTTTTGCTAGTAAATTTGCAAACAAGAAGTTGTAATTGGTAAAAACTATGTTTGTTAGTGCCTATTTATTGCTTTCTCAATTGGTGGTTGTAGAAAACGGGGACCATTTAGTGACCAAAGACTTTTATCATTTAATTAAACATCAATACAAGGTTCAGCTGTGCTATTTTTACATTTTTGGCTAATTCAGCCAAATATGTACATGTGTGCAACACACTCGCGGATAACATCTCAATGTTTATTGGAGCTCAATGTTGAGTGACAGAGTTCCTTGAAGAAGCACATTAGCAGTTCTAGTATCTATCTATTATACTATAACTATATTAAAAAATAAAAAGCATGAAGACCCTTTTTATAGAAATGTTGATTGAACTTTTTGTCCTTCGTTAAAGCACTCTACTTAATGCAAATTGATAATAAGAAATATACGACTTTGATGTCAAATTGATGTTGCAATGTAATAGGGACTTTCTTCACAAGTTTTAATCCCCATGAAGGTCAAAGCTCTTTTCATTTAGTTTCTTGATTTTTTGCTTATCATATAATTAAATTATATTCTTTAATTGATGTTCAGATGTTCAAGTGTTTGATCTCTCACATGAAAATCTACTATTAAAATTGTCTTTTTAACAACTTGTAAGGTAATTTTTTAATTTCAAGTGTAAACAAGATGTAATGCTTTTGTAGACAGTTGAATAGAACTTTAATTCAAATTGCGCCACTACAAATAAGGTATGCGGCATGTTTTTCTAACAATTTTTCAATTCTTTTGCATGAGTAATTTTTAATAAATTTGATTGTGTACTAATCAGTATGGACAAAAAGCTTTCCCAAGGACATTTGATTATTTTATATTTAATTAGATTCCATGTGGTTTACCTTTTTAAATCAAAATAATCTCTTATTATAATTGTCCCATCATGTGTGATCTTTTCTATTGAACTTAATTAGTGCATTTATGCATCATAAGATTTTAATAAGTTAATGCACCTTTTAGTTTGTTCATGACTTATGGAAAATTTAAGATCATAAAATTTAAAGAACACATACATTTTAATTTAAAATTATAAATTTTGAAAATCACTTTTTATTTCTTAAAATTTGTGCTCAAATAAGCCAGTATATCAATTTTGCGATTATGTGCTCTATTATATATAATATATTGATTGTTGGGTTATTTGTGATGTAGTGGAAAAGGACATGAGGCCAAGACAACACAAATTGTGCCAATAGTAATTGATAAAAAATTTTGGTTACCAATCAACTTACCTACCCTTCTTAATTACACATCAAAACCTAATAATAATTAATATGAGAATTCTTTTTTTTTAAAAAACAAAGAAGAAAAAGATTTAAAGCTAATATTTTCGAATATGTTGTAATTTATTTTTTGTAGCTGCAAAAAAAATTGGGGTATATATAATAAATTTTACACGAAATTTAGTAAAAATAAATTTGACCATCAAAATAATAAATATGTGTGAGAAGGATTAAATATATCCCTACATAAATAGTTTTTTCAAAAATAAATTTTAAATTGATTTTTTTAAACTTTCGTTAGAAGAAAAGGGTATATGTGAATCATTTGTGTAACAATAGAGGTAAATGTGAGCCACTTTTTTAACGAAAGTTGTATCAACATTAAATGACAAAGTTAAGAAGTATATTAAAGCATTTTCTCTAAAAAATAAAATAATGCATGTGTTAGTTGTATTATATACTTTATTTAATATATTTTTATACATAATAAACCATGGTGTTAACGATACAGAATAGCTCAAAGCTCAAGAGAAAAATGCACCACCAACTGTCATTTTTTTTCTTTCCAAAATTAAGACTTTTCAAACATCAAGAAGACAATGTTAAATTGAAGCAAATTCATAACTTTCTCAATTCTATAATTGAAGCAAGAGAGTAAGGATAACTTATTAGGGATGTAGAAAGGGGGGACTGGGTGGGGGACTCAAAAATAAAAGAGCTTAAAATGATAGATTTCTACCCAGCTCACTATAGCGTTAAAAGGGCCCTACCATATCATAAATATGTTTACCAACATAAGAAGCGTCCATAGTCCTGATGTTCAATCCAACATAAGAGTAACTACCACATAAAGATTCAACAACTTTCCCTTCTCGACTTAAGCAAAGGGACCTTACAAAAAAAATTCACTTCCCAAATCATTGTTGAGCCTTGCTAATGTTTCAAAACTATTCTAAAACTTTCAATTTTTTCTCTGTTAATAGTACTATGGGCATATTTCTTGCCACTGAAGCCACCTCCAGCCCTTCTTGTTATCACACGGATACTATGCTCAGGAACACCAAGACAACGAGCAATCACACTATGTGTATACTCAGGAAACTGAGTTGAAGCGTAAACAACCATGGTCTTGTCCACATCCGGCGTTTGGGTACATAAGAGCTGGATGTTCCATTTGCAGCAAGTCATGCTTCATCTCAAGGAAGCCACAGTAGACAGCGGTACGAATTGGAAATCACAACCTCCTTACTGAAAGCAATTAAAAAGAATTTTAGAACTCTTCACCAATCCACATATATATTGCAATTACAGACCAGCGCACACACGTCTCAATACATATAGATGTACATGAATGATTCCTAAAGACAGAATTTTGCAAGAGTTTTCATACCTTAGACATGTTGTTTTTATGTCCTAACAAATAGATGTGGTAGTAGCCATTGTCTCCTCTTAAGTATACATTCCCATGGATGATTGATGCATATTCTTTCTTCTTATGCTTTCAAGTATATCCCAGCCTACATAAATATTTGTAAGAAAATCTATAAGCTTCAATAGAAAACTCACCTTATATATTCAATTTAGAAACTAATTGACAAACCTTAGTAATCATCATCATGTTTGGCACAATTAAATATGTGCAAACATTGAAGGATAGTGCAAATACAATTATCCTGCATAGATTCATTTAAAAAGATTTTCTATAGTGACAGCAGATCTTTGTTCTACTGTTAAGCAAAGTTTCATTCTTGACATGGAATGTTTGATGCTTACAAGAACTAAAAAGTTTCGATTAAACATGGTTGAACAAACTACATATGATGTCTTTCGCAATTGAGATGTGAAATTACAACGTGATAAGAGCATAAATCAATAAGCAATGAGAAACCAATCCATACCTTCCATCCAAGAAATATGCAATTGTATAACGCACAACAATTAGTTGCAAGTCTGTAACATCTAATTGACTTAGACAGGCTTTATCCCTGTAATAAGATAAAATTTGGAAAATGTGTAAATGAAGCATCACAATTAGGAGCTACAGGTTAAACAACTTTCAAACAATGAAAACCATATTATCAACGATATCTAAACTTACTATTAGAATTCCCATGTCCTTATTAGTGGAAAAACTGTTTTAATCATGTGAGTATAAGTTGAATGACAACTTCTCTGTTAGAGAGGGAGGAGGGCAGTGCTGATTCAGAGAGTGATTCGGAGACTGATGGCAATCTCTGTAATGTTTGTCTTGTTTTGTATAGTTACCAGTCTCTGTCGAACCCATAGCTTCCTCTCTTGCTCCGCCCATGTATGAGAAGATTTCCACTAAAGAGAATATTTATAATATAAGGAGGAGAAATAAAAACAAAAATGAACTGAAATACACATACATCATTAATCAGTAATAGCAACATTAAAAAATTATGCAAAGAAATTTCACTCCTCAAAGTCTCCCCTGTTTCTTGTACATTTTACATTGCAATTACAGTTTTCTCTATTCATTCGCGTCCAGAAATTCTGATTTCTCAATACAGAAAGTCCAATAATTGTGTCGTCTTTTGCTTTCTGTCTTGGTATCCATAGTAAAAAGAACATCATTGTAGCATCCTAGGCAAATACCACATCGACAAAACACAAGAGATATGTTGATTGCTGGTATATAAAGAAGCGACCTTAAACCCAAGTGACACATTTAAAGTTGTGCGATACTAGGACCCAAAGTCAACAATACAAGCTATTACATTCATAGTCCTGGTGTACAATCCAACATAAGAATACATACCACTTGAAGGTTCAACAACTTTCGCTTCTTGACTTGGGCAGAGAGACCTTTGAAACTTTTCACTTCCTAAATAATCGTTGAGCCTTGTAAAAATCCTAACAATGAAAAAGCAATTAAAAAAGACATGTTAGAACTTTTAGCCAATCCGCGTATTACAATTACAGACCAGCGCACCACATCTATATATATATAGAGCTGCAAATGAATAATTACTCAAGACAATAAATGAAATATTGTGGTTTTATTTGACTATAAAATTTGATGCCTAAACTTAAGGCCAAGTGAGAAGCTTCAAATTCAATACGTCAACTATGGCTCACAAGTAATTTTTTAAGAACTGAATGGAGCCAAGCTGCCAATTCATCTTAATTAATCAAGAATGGAAGGCTTCTCAGTTGTTAAACCTCTAAAATAGTCTCAATACATCATGATACGTCTATGCAGATACTAGCCTTAAATTCATCTCTGTTTCTAGCCATTCATGATTTTAGTTGCTGAAGTTTAAGAACAACAAAGAGAAGATCGAACAATTCCAACAATAACAATTGATCAACAACCAAATCAAGCTAATCGACAAGCAAAGGAGAATTCCACTAAACTAACAGTCATGTTATCTGGACAATAAATTGCAACAAAGTGTGATAAGTAAGCCGGCATCATATTTTGAACAACTTATATGCATCAACTAAAACTAAAAGAATTAATAAGAGATGAATATATGATTAAAACAATAAACAAAATGATTCAAAATTACTACTTCATTATAGAATAGTATAAAATTAAAGATAAAAAGATGAATGAATTTATGTATGACACCGTTCATTTTTATAAATTATGAATAAAACATTCTCTCAAAGTCTGCTTAATTAATGTGCGCCACATATACTTTCCACACTGCTCAACAAGATTTACAAAAGGAAAAGTAGTAACTAAAAAGCAAAGTGAAGTAAACAAAAATAAAAAGCTTATGAGGGAGAGGAATAACTTACATTTGTCAGAGCACCATTTGTTTTAATCATTACAGGTATTCTCCATCAATATATATATTGGGAATTTGAGCAATAATTTGCCAGTATTTTCCCTTGTCAAATTCTAGTAGTGGTGTGAGCAATGGGCAGTTGTGAATATTTAGTGTAGAGAGGGAAGAGGGTATCCCTTTTACTGGAAGTAATTGGAGATTAGGGAAATTCATGATGGTCAGCTTAGAGAGGGAGGATGGCAGTGCTGGTTCGGAGAGTGATTGGAGATTACGACAATTGCTGATGGTTAGCTCAGAGAGGGAGGAGGGTAATGCTGATTCGGAGAGTGATTGGAGATTAGGGCAATTTATGATGGTCAGCTGAGAGAGGGAGGAGGGCAATGCTGATTCGGAAAGTGATTGGAGATTATCGCAATTCTCGATGGTCAGCTGAGAGAGGGAGGAGGGCAGTGTTGATTCGGAGAGTAATTGGAGATTAGGGCAATTCCAGATGTGTAGACGTATAAGTGAAGTGAGGTGGCAAAGATGTAGTGAACGGAGCTCATCATGGTGACATAAATTTAGCACAGAAAGAGAGGAGGGAAGCTGACCTTGTTCCTGCAGTGACTGAATTTGAGGTAAACTATCCTCAATAGATAGAGATTGAAGAGAGGTGAGGCTTTTGAGAACTTGGCTGCTTAATGTTTTCAGATTCTTCATGGTAAGTCTTTTAATAGAGGAAGGCAACTCCCAATATTGGATCCCTTCGTCACTGCCATCATGTCTGATCTCTAACTCTGTGAGACAGGGGAGTCTCTGTAAACACCACTCCTTTCGGCAGTTCACTAGTTTCTTGCAATTATAGATCTCAAGGACTTGTAAATTGAAGAGTTCTATTTCTGGCAGACACTTCAGCTTCTCACAATTCCAAATATGCAAAGACGTCATTGCAGACTCATGGGTTCCAACTGCCACCGAAAGTATTTCAAGATTCTCACATCCCCAAATAGTGAGACTTTCAGTTGCAGTAGGAATCAAAAAACTAGTAAGGTTATTGCAACGCTCTACACTCAAAGTGCATGCTCTTGGGAGCAACTCAGGTGATCTATCATCTATACAATCACATTTAAACAGTGTCAATTTCTCGAGAAACATGTTACAATAACCAACTGGCTCCTCCAATGTCAATTTCTGACAACCAGATATGGTTATTCTCTTCAAGGAACTGGGCAGTATGCTAAATGGTAAGGAGGTAAGAGAGTTACAATTGTCGATATATAATTCCTCAATCTGCTACATTCCCTCAAATTGGGATCTAAACATTTGAGCTTCATCAAAAAGAGGTGTCTCTGAAATTCTCAATTCTGTCAGACAACATAGATTTTCAGGCAACTTCCCCATCAACTTCGGACAGTATTGAATTGAAAGGTACTCAAGTATAGGGAACTCCCCACTTCCTAGTACGTGCCATTGCTTCCACTCCGGCATATCTTTAAATTGAAGGTTCTCAAGAGAGTTAAAAGGCTTTTTGGAGGATGAACTGCCATAGAATTCTTGCGTCACCTCTGTTATTCCATGCATCCCTATAATGTAAAGGAATTTCAAAGAAGAAAGCTGTCCTAGTGCTGGCAAAGAATCACAGTCCTTGCAGTCGCTAAGAGACAAATCTACTAGCTGAAGAAATGAAGGATCAGCCAGCCAATTTGAAAATCTTGTCCCTCTATATCCGGTGATTTTGACTTCTTTTATGTTTGTGTATGGCCGTAGCCCATCAAGTATGGATCTTTCAGTTTGTGAATCGTTGGCAGAACTACCTTCACTCCACTTCAAAGATAACTTCTCAACATGTTCCTTTTCCTTCATATTTGCCTTCACAGCTTCCCTTCTATCAAGCACATTTTGCAACTCTAAAACTGATAGAGATCCATACAAGTTATGTACTTCACCCAAATCTTCCATTCTCAAACCACCGCTACCACCTACAAGAAACTTGGCTCCCACTAGCATTTGGAGACTTTTCAACTTGCTAAGATGTAGCGGCATCTTCAAGCAACAAGTGTTGGTTATGTCGAGGTGACGCAAGTTGATCAACTTCTCCATCTGCAGCGGTAGCTCCTCAAGAAATTGACAAGATGACAGGAGAAGTGTTTCCAAGTTATACAAGACACAAATGGAATCTGGTAACTTTTTAATATGTGTCTCAGAAAGGTCCAAAAATCTGAGGAGCTTTAATTTGATAAACAAGTCATTTGGCAACTCAATAGTCGGATAACCTGACAATGATAATGCCCTTAAGGATGTCAGTCTTGGCAGTATGTTATGCAACACCCTCTTGCTTAGCTGAGATGAGTAACCAATATTGGTTGGAAGCAATGTCCTCAACTGCTCTGATTTGGAGAGTAGTTTCAATTTCTCAAATTCACCATTATATCCCAAGGAATAGGACATGTGCCGACTTTGTTCCAACATATCATCAGATCCTTCGTTCTCTTCCAATCTAATACAAAGTTTTGAAGATGCAATTTTGGCCAAATCATTGATAAGGTCATGCATTAAGAATCTCTCCGATTCCCATTCAGACTCTGGGACCCTTTCGAACAATGATCTTGATCTCAACTCGTCAAAGTATTCGTTACCTAAACAAAACTGCTTTACAAGACCATTAGCAATCCACAGGTAAATAGCTTGGTCTTTGCAGAATTCATAATCTTTGGGATATATTGCACAAAAAGCAAAATATCTCTTCAAATGTGGAGGAAGATCATTGTAGCTCAACATCAACGCTGGTAATGTACCATTCCAACAACTTTGCTGATCCCATATTTCACTTCTTAAAATGTTTCTCCACTCATCCACCTCTGATTTGCCGCGTAAAACACCAGCAAGTGCCTTTAGAGCTAAAGGCAACCCTTTGCACTTGTCTGCAATTTTTTTCCCAACCTCTTCAAGTTCTGAATGTTCCCTATTTTCTAGTGAATGTCGTTTGAATAAAGCCCAAGAGTCGTCTTTAGACAGAGTCCCCACGGTGATTGCGCAACGATCAGCACACATCATCTTAGCAACACTCTCCTTACGTGTAGTTACAATGATCTTACTTCCAATATCTCCTTGTACAAAAACATTTCTCAGGTTATCCCACTCATTACAGTCATCATTCCACACATCATCAAGGACAACAAGAAACTTCTTTCCCTTCAGGCTTTCCTTCAGTTTGACCTGTAGCTGATTAAAATTGCCGTCATTCTTTGAGTCAAATGAGCCAATTTCTTGAAGTAACCCTTTCGTTATTCTGAAAGCATCATATGGCTCAGAAACACAATACCAAGCTTTCAAACCAAAATGGTCCTTCACCTTCTCATCATTGTAAACCACTTTAGCTAGTGTTGTCTTACCCGCACTGCCCATTCCAACAATAGGAACTACAGTCAGGTTTCCTCCACTTGCATCTTCAGACAATAAAAGGTCAATCAAATCCTTTATTTCCTTGTGCCTACCAAAGATATCAGATTCATCAACCAAACAAGTTGAAGGTGTTCTAGTTTCTTGTTTAGTCAAACCAAAATAATTCTGTAAGCCAAGGTCACTAATTTGATTTTGCAAATTCTGCAATGTTTCAATAGTCTTTTCCAACTTGTCATTTATGTTAAGAAAAGAATCATCACCCAAGCACAGGTTGCAAAATCTACAATGTTTCAATATTTTCTCTGCAAGATTTTGATGCTTACCTTCCACCTTAAGCTTCAATGCTTCATAATTGACTTGTTCAATCAAGTTTTCAGCAGAGTCTACAGCAACTCGAAGCTCATTAAGCCACTCTCTCACAAATTGATTTGATGCTTGCTTATTCTCTGCATCACTTAGCACAGCTTGAAGACCAAGCAAAGTCAATTTCAGCTTCTTTAAGAGCTCAACATCATTCTTACGCGTCCGAAACATTTTGAGAAGATCACCCTGAGGAGCAAGCCTATCAATGAGAACATCAAAAGCTGAAGAGAGAAAAGCATCACCAATTGCTAAGACAACCTCCATTTCTGAAATCTGCAAATTCAAAACAAAATGATTTTTTAAGAATTTTGAAACGGATAAATATTTATCTATCTTTAATTACTAACAACTTCTTTATGTACCTGTTGAATGCTAAGAGTAATTCGCAAACAAGAATGATCACTGAAGCAAAACAATTCTCTTTTCTTGACTCGAAAAAACAAAGATTCGGAAATAATTGAGGCACTAAAGAAAAGTATAATTTTTAGCTTTATGTCTATTCATTACTTTAAGCTTTATGCACTACTGCTTTTTTTCAACAGCTCATTTTAGTGCTTAATTGGGCCTAACATATCACTTAACCAAAAAATAAAAAAACTCAAGAAATCAAGTCAGTTAAAAATGAAGAAAATAACTTCTAGTAGCGAAAACAAATTTTATAAATGACATCATATATTTATTTATTATTGTATCCTCCTACCCACCCAACGCTCCCAACCCCTACCCTTGACCATCCCACCCCTGCCACCCACCCAACGCCCCAAAAATATTTACTTTTTATTCTATCCCTCTACTTAATCTTTAACTTGCTAGTCACTTTGATCCTTGCCCTCTACTTTGGAATATTTTTATTTGAAATTAGTTAGCTAAAAAGAAAAAAAAAAGTAATAATAAACAACTGTATAGAATCATACAGAGAAACGCAAAGTATGACCATTTTATCATCATCATATCATCCTTTATCATATCTCATATATTACTACTAATTACTACTCCCTCTGTCCCTAATTACTTATCACTTTTATTTTTTTAGTTGTCCCTAATTACTTGTTCATTTTGACAAATCAAGAAATGACAAACTTTTTTTTCTATTATACCTTCAATTTATTACTTTGAAAAATGTAGAACTTTTTAAAAATCTTAAGTTTTTAATTCATCCACTTCATAATTAATATAAATAAAATGGTAAACTCACTATATCAATTATTGTTTTCTTAATAGGTGTGTCACTTCAAAAGTGGACAAGTAATTAGGGACAGAGGGAGTTTTAATGAAAACTCACTATAATTTTCATGGTGATTGCTATGAGTTTTAATGGTTAAAATAAGTGGGTTTAGTGGTTATGGATTGGGTGTTGATAATGAAGAAGAAGGAATCAAATGACATGGAATTTTATAATATTTTTTTATAGATCTGATCATTTATTGACGTGGCGCTGACATAATGAGAACTTGGAGGCGAGTGTAAAACACATCTCATCATGTGAGTGGCTATATATGTTTTAGGCTGTCTTAAGGGTGTGCTTATTACATTTAAAAATGATTCGGGGGTAATAGGACTCATGTATAATTAAGGTGTATCGCTGGGATTTCGCGTATAGTTGAAGCGGGTACTTGTGCATTTTTCCTTCTTTTTTTGGTAACATTTTACTTTTAGCTTTCCACGTGGCATGTTTAAGATCACAAGATTAAAGGACAATTTTGTACATTTGACATAACTTTAATTTAGGACCACAAGATTCAAAAGTCTTCTTTATTTTCTTAAACTTCGTGCCAAGTCAAACTAGGCCACTCTTTTTAAAACGGAGGGAGCATTACTTATTACTAATACTAACTTACTAAAAGTGGGAAGGTTCAAAGTGTAAAAGTTGAATTATCATTTTACCCTTATAGTCATGTTGATAATGCAGTCACCCCCACCCCACCCCCGCGAAGAAGGATTGGTTACAAAAAATTTATGCACTAATCTTCATAGCCTCATACTGGTTAATTTTGTTTAAAGCTACTGATAATGGATGAAAGAAATTAAAAACACAAGACTGAAAGGAGCAAAACTGTTTCCAAGCAACAACTTTAAACAAAAAGGCCTCTTTTATCAGTAGCCTTAAACGAAAATCCTTATTCACCATACGGGTACGTCATCTAGAAGACAAGGTTCAGTAAGTTGAAGAGTGAGTTAGGAGTGTGACATGATAAATGTACCAAAGGAAGTCGAAGAAAAGTTCTCTAGAAGTCGGAATAAGATTAGTATTAAAAAAGACTTGCTAGATTAGACCTTTATTGTTTCATATATACATGTATTTATGTTGTATGTATATATTTCACCGAAGCCACCTCCAGACCTTCTTGTTATCATGGATATTATGTTCGGGAACATTAAGACAACATCAATCACACTATATGTATACTGGGGAAACTGAGTTGAAGCGTAAACAACCATGGTCTTGTCCTCAGCCGACCTTTGGGTACATTAGAGATGGATGTCCCATTTGCAGCAAGTCATGCTTCATCTCATGGAAGGCACAGTAGACAGTTGTACGACTTGAGAATCACAACCTCTTTACTGAAAGCAATTAAAAAGAAATTTTAGAACTCTTGGCCAATCCACGTATAGCAATTACAGACCAGCACACACGGCGCTATATATATAGCTGTACGTGAATGATTCCTCTAGACAAATATTGAAATACTATTGTTTTATTTGACTAAGAAAGTGATTACTGAAAGTGAAGAAGTTTAAAATTCAATATATCATATATGGCTCACAATCGATTTTTTTTATATTTTACAAATTCTAACTGTTTGGAATACCAAATTAAGAATACCTGCATCATTCAGCTTTTCTTGTAGATTGGCATTTTCTTCCTTCATTCTATTAAGCTCTTCACTGTCTGGGATGTCTGACAATGGATCTGATGTTAGTGTTGAGACTTTACATGAAATTGATAGTGTTTTTCTGAATAATATAATTGTTGCGAAGTTAAGAGAAAGGGGGAGTTTGAGAACTCAACAAGGAGATAATCTACATGGATCAACATATGGTGAAAAACCTTTATCATTTGAAGAAGGAAGAGGAGTCCGGAATAAATTGCTGAGATCCTCACCAAGACATGGCGCAAAGCTTCGTTTGAGTTCTTCCATGACAAGTGTGGGGTAGTTTCCAAAAAATCACTTTAAGGGGGAGTGTGAAAAATTAAAGTTGATTTTTTGGAGGTACAAAAAATATCTTAGATATTTAGTAGAACTTTCTAGGATTTTGTAGAGTAAATATCTTTGATATTTGTACTTAAGAAAAATCTAGATAGTGTAGAGTATTAGATATTTAAGGGAGATATTTGTAGAAAAGATTAGAATAGTCTAGATCCTTAGTATCTAGAATCATCCCTAAACAAGTATAAATAGGGGTGACCTTAGTCATTTGTAAACAACCCAAGAACCTAAGAACAACCCAAATCAAATAGTCTTCTTCCATAAACAAGTTCTCCTTTCTAGCTTCCTCTTCTTTAGTTGAATCTTCCGATCTTAGTTAACGATCTTGAGCTAGCAGAAGGTTCTCCGATTATACTTTTCTTCTGCTATTCTCTACAAATACATCATGATACGTCTATTCAGATACTAGCCTTAAATTCATCTCTGTTTCTAGCTAGTCATGATTTTAGTTGACTGAAGTTTAAGAACAACGAAGGCAAGATCGAACAACTTCAACAATAACAGGTATGTGTACCTACATGACCTTATACCCTTGAGGGAGAAGAGAGGTTATTTTCGAAAGACCCTCAACATGAGAACAGGTTTGAAAGAAGAGCAAGAGAAAGAAAAATACTAATAGACTGTTAAATTGCAGGACAGAAAGTAAGGAGAAGTTCAGAAAGAAAAGTTATGTTCATACTGGTGTAACAGAATCTTGCAATAGTTTCCATACCTTAGATATGTTCTTTTTATGTCCTAACAAATAGATGTGGTGGTTGCCATTGTCTCCTCTTAAGTATACATTCCCATGGATGATTGGTGCACATTCTTTCTTCTTATGGTTTCATGAATATCCCCAGCCTAAATAAATATTTTTCTTGTAGATTGGCCTTTTCTTCATTCTATTAAACTCTTCACCGTCTGGGATGTCAAAATCATATTGCCGAGCTAGATAGCCATACACTTTAATGATATCTTACCACTCTCACAGAGACTTCATCTCTGCAACTACATATCTGCATATCATGAGGAGTAAAATTATCTCAATTCTTATCTATACTAGATTTCTTTTACAATGTTTCAATGTAAATATAAAGATTTCATCCTGATCTAAATATGCTTCCTCGACTTTACAGAGGCAATAGATTGGTCAAAAAGATCACAAAGAAAAATAATGAATAAACAAGCATAGAGAAGTAACCAAAAACCAAAGATACTAAAGAAATAGAATAACTTATATCTATCAGAGTACCACTCATTTTAATCATTACAAGTTCTTCCAATCAACATTTATGGTGGAAATCGAAGACCAGCTTACTTGGCAAGCTCTCTACATTCTACTACGAGTAAATTTTAGGTTTAGCAAACATAAAAATCATATTTGTATGCTATAACTATAATTTACATAATTGTGCTCCATATGCAACCTACTATTGCATATCGAGTTTAGTTAATATTATGTTAGTGTAAGCATTTTAATATTATATTAATTTGCACCTTTGACAATACATTAACAATTGTTTTTTATTTGTTGGAGCAATCTCTATTTCATTGCTGCAACCTTAGGCATTACTCACTTGTGTTAATCAATGTCTTTAGGCATTATTACCCTTTATTTGATGGTTACAAAACGTTGGTCATTGGAGGTTACTGTTAGTGGCAGAAGGTGGTCAACCATGACCACTAATTCTTTTCCATTCCTATCTCATTCTTTATTCCTCCATTATACCTTATAACCTATGTAACTTCTAATACCATTTATCTTCACTATTTACTGCCTCATTATCTTCCTATTCATTGCTAGGAAGACATCCGCAACTATAAATAGTGGTGGTCTTCATTTGGTTGACACACAAGAAAATACAGATCAGAGTGCATAAAGTTTGTCCAAAAAGAGAGTTTTTATTAGTTGAAGGGAGGTGTTCTTTTTGTGGAGCTTTGGACTCAACTCTTGTCCAGAGTTTGTTGAGTTACACTTTGTGACTAGGCTGTTGTATCCTGGAGGGGACAAGTCAAGAGGACTACTGCTGGACCGGTGAAAAACATTTGCTTAAGTGGACTTGAAGAGAGCGACATATCCACGCCTCAATCTGAAGAGATTTATTTCTTCATTTTTATTTTCAATTGTAATCTTGTAATTTTGTTATTTTGTAATTTTTCACTAACATATTATAACTAAAATCTGTCCAGTCAATTGGAACAAATGAGAGGACAATTAATTAGTTAACTATAATAATTTTTAAATGTTAATTAGGTAAGTTTTTCTAAGCAATGATGATCAATTGTGTCGTTACCTCTCTACCTCCGTAGCAGGGTAAGGTCTACGTACATTTTATTATTTTCAAATCACATTTTATTCATAGAACTATATTGAATATGTTGTTATTGTAATGAAATGTGTCGTTTATGAAATATATTGAACTCCGTATATAATTTATTCATGAGGAACCATAACTACTTAAATATTATTCATTTTTTTAGTTTACGAGACACAAATGAATTTTGAAAGGTCAAATCTTTTAATTTTGATTGTGTATTCAGATATGAAATATTTGATTTTTTTTGCGGTAAAATTTACTTATCTAAAATTAGTTAAAATTTAGATACTTTATCTCAGTTGATAAACACCTTGTACCTCCACTAAAAACATGAATTCGAGTCATTAATGAAACAATAAAATGAGTTCTCTGAAAAAAAAAGATAAATAAAAAACTTAATTTGTTTTAGATGTTCCGAGTCCAAATCGAATGAAATAAAGTTCTGTTTAGTATTGGGAGCTAAAAATAATACACGATATGTATTTTACACATAAATTCTTAACACATAATACTAATTAGCATGCATTCTCACCACATTAAATTACTTAATTATAATAAATTTACATGATTTGATGTCAACATTAGAATGTATTTCCCTTGAAATTATCAGTTTAGTTAGTTCCGAGCTTCGATACAAATAAAAAAGTTGGAAAAATTAAGGATGCCACCTCAAGCTTATAGGATAGGCCGGTAAAAATGAATGGGTTTTGGGGCTAATATTGACTTTTTAATATTTATTTAGTAGGGAAAGAGGTAAATCACGTGGAATTATATGGTGTAGAATTAAATAATTAATGAAGTCATCTTGACTAATGACGTGGAAAATATGAGGATGGGCCCACATTCTCATTTTTTCTCCTAATGGCCGGTGTAGCCAGTGGCGGAGCCACCTTATTGTTAGGCGTTCAACTGAACCCCTTCGACGGAAAATTATACTATTTATACATGATTAAAATATTTTTTTAGGTACATATAGTAGATGTCGAACCCCATTTGACTACTTCGTGTGTCTATTTCTTCAGATTTTGAACTCCCTAATTGAAAATTATGGCCGGTGTAGTGGCTGACATCATCAATTGTCCTATAGGCTTAGAGTAAGCTGATGTGTACTAAGAATTATTGACATCTCTTTACACAAGTTAAATGTTTAGTCTAGTAGTTAAGGTGTTGTGAAAATTTCTTAAGGTCATGTGTCCTAGTCTTACACTCCTACTAGCTTCAAAATTTTATTTATTACTACAATTATTTTTTTTCCTACAATTATTGACGCTCCTTAATGAGTTTTATTAGCCTCAAAATTTAGTTTTTTTGCTACAATCATCGACACCCATTTAAAACAATTCTGGATTCGATACTGCCTCTTTATATTATGTATAATTTATTTTTAACCTAGGTATTTATAACTTTTTCTTTAAGTTCATTAACATTATAAGTAGAATAATATTTTTATGAATTTGTCACAAAATTTAATATTATTTTTATGAATGTTATTTTCAACATACTATGCATTAAGTATGTATATATGTATGTATGCGTATATTTTTGTCTTTTTCCACTCTCTGCTTCATGCGTTTCATATTACTTGACCCCTTTTTGATATGACGCCCCTTAATATTTTTTTTTATTAGAGGTGTATTTTACTAAATTAACATTATCAATAATGCTTTGAAACTTTGAATTTAACTACGACTATTTTATGTAGTAATTTAATATTAAGGGTACATTAATTGGACAAGTAAATCAAAACAACTATTTTTAGAATGAGGGTCAAACAATCTAACCGTCTAGGGAATTCTCTATTGTCTATATAAATAAAAACAAGTTTTGATTGACATTAATGGAGTATTATATAGATTTTAGTTTAAAATAATTTACATTTTAAAAAATACTGTCTTTACAAATTTGACCTTAAATTAATAAATTTATTATTTTATATTATCACATTGAAATATATTTGTTTTAGTTATTATTCTTTGTTATCTTTACATGTGTAAATAATTATTAGAGTTTTGATTATTATTAATAAAAATATTTTTTTCATAATGCTAATTCACTTCATTTTAAAACATCATTAGCTCAGATACTTAATTAATATTTCTCACTTTTTTCATCCAAAAGAAATAATATTTAGGGCAAACCACATAAATCCCACTAGTTTAGATCTTAATAATTAAGATTCCCAATAGTTTCAAATATTACTTTATGTACCATATTTTATGCTTAGGATACATGAGTCTGAATCCATGAGATACATGTATCTGTCGAATTTTAAAATTGAGATACAAAATTTATTTATTTAAATTAATTGTTTGGAACTAATTTCCTTAATTAGAGGAGTAATTGAGGATTTTCAAAATACATAGGTAATTAATTTCATTTTATTATTCTTTAAAATAGTAAATTCATTAATATTATTAATATAAGATAAAAACATGTATATCATGGTAATGCAATTTGATTAATTTCAAATTATTACTCTTAAAATAATAAATTCATTAATTTGATGTATCTATTATCAATATATGATGTATCTAACAAACTAAATACTTAGATACATGAGTGTCCTGCAAGTACATTCATATGTATCATAGAAGTATCTAGCATTAATTTCATGTATTTGTTATAGGTATCTAGTATTGATTTTATGTATCTATATATATATATATATATATATATATAATATTAATTTCATGTATCAAGTATCAATTGCATATGTTATATCCAAAAACATGTATCTCGAATACATAGTAAGCATATACATCTAATTATGTGTATCTAAATATGGAATATACAAAAAGGTGAAGCATATACATCTAATTATGTGTATTTAAATTTCATACGTTATATCCAAAAACATGTATCTCGAATACATAATAAGCATATACATTTAATTATGTGTATCTAAATATGAAATGTAGCTGAAACACATGAATTTAGGAACAAATCACGACTGTAGAGTATCTGTCGTATCATTAATATCATCGTGTTGTTAAAACTCATGTATCCGAAATTTAATGGTGGATACATATACATGGTCAGACACCCCATTACTAAAAATACAACTCAAATCTTAATTAAGATTACTACTTATTGGATACACATGTTTCAAGGGCTATATCAAAGTAATATTGGTACTACAAAATCCATGTTACGGTAACCAAAGAAAGCCTTAGAAGAACACCAACAAACAAAAACTCTCTACAATACTCCCTTTGATCCTTTTGCGTTGTGGTATAACATAATCAAAACTAAGATCCATTTCTTCCGGAGACAAACAATCAAGACACTCTAGTTTTCTCTGTAGCAGTTACTTTGATTTGATCTAGTTATAAATGAACAATACAAAATAATATTTGAGTTCAGGAGAATTTGTCGGCCATGGTGATGATATCTTGAGAAGAAGAGAGTAGATTAGCTATTGTTGGAATGAAATTGTACGATGTAATTCTTGAATCATAAAGGAGGAGACATAATTGAGTGATAAATATGGGAGGGGAGAATTAAGAGATAGTGATTGATTTGGAGTGAAAGAGTTAATTAAGCAGATAATTAATCAATCCTAGTTTTACGATATGTGGGTATCTAATAATCTAATTATATCTTCAAAATAATATATTAATATATGGTATAAAATATTAAAAGTGGTAATATATGTAATTGTTTGAAAGTAAAGATAATATTAGTATATATAGTAGTGATGTATGTCTAATAAGGTAGTTTATCCTTTATTAAATATGAAAGAATAGCTTACTAAACTGCACATTGTATTTATTGATTTTTTTTTATTGACGTGATTTTTTACTATGATAACACTTATTTTGAGATGGATGGTGAGCGTACTTATTTTGTCAATTTTCACTCACAATTTAACTTATACACATTACCAATGTTTTTTTTTTATAATTTTATACTATCGATATAATTTAAACTTGTTATTACATATAGGATAATACAACCTATTTAATTTTGATGGTTAAACGTATGCCATGAGTTTGAATCTTATTATAAATAAAAATTTGTTATTTAAATGAGAAATGATAGAAGAGTGTTGATTTTATACATAATCTTGAATTGTGCGCCATTAACTGATACTATTCATAATAACAAAAACTAAGATATTATTTTTTGTGTTTAATTATATACACTAGCAATTTAACATCTTTTTAGACCGTCAACATAATAAGTATAATTTAATTATATACACTAGCAATTTAGCAAAATAATCATGTTTAATGTATTGTAAACTCATTAGATATATAGCTTATCTTAGTATGTAGATCAATGGTTGGTAACACATTTTTTTTTATATTCTTAATGAGATGGTTTATAATTACATAAATATTTATGATTGATTTAAATTAAGTTTCAATTTTGTATTTTTCTATTCTTAATTTTTGTGACTATGTAAAGTGCATCACATAAAATAGGACAAACGACGATATTACAAAGACAAATTAACCCTTCAATAGAGAACTCTAAAAATAACCTTTAGTAGAATTAATTAGCACAAAATAGAGAACAAATAGTTATTTAATTTTATAATGGAGAGAGAAGCGGATACTCTCTAATTTGATTCACTATATTTCTAGTAGGGGTGTTCATGGTTTGGATAAAAATCGATCCAAATCAAAAAACCAAACCAAACCGATTAAATGAACCGATTTAATTTGGGTTTTGGTTTGGTTTGGTTTTAGATTGTTAAGAACCGATAGTATTTGGTTTGGTTATGGTTTTGTTCGAAAAAAATCGAAGAAATAACCGAATCGAACCAACAAGTTATATACATAAATTTTATTATTATACATACATAATATATTATATTCATAAACAATTTTAAAGATTTTATATATGTTTCATCAAAATTTATTTATAATTTACTTATGAAAGAAAAAATGTATTAGGTGAGAACATTTTTCTTATTGGTTTCATGTATATGAGTGTCGATGAAAATTCTTTGTGGAACTGAAAATGTCACTGCCTCTTCCTTCTATGCTAAAATAGTGAATTTTGAAGTTTTATTCAGTAAATTCAATGATCGAAAGTTCTATAATGCCAGTCATTCTAACTATTTTTTTGTTTGAATGGATTGTTGTCACTTTTTTCACGTTTTGAATGAATTGTTTCTTTTATTTTTATGTAT